>CABHPQ010144322.1:9404-23039 GCA_902168405.1 Peromyscus aztecus | reverse complement strand
TCTCCCGCCAGGCACGTGGCTCCATTTCCCGGCTGCCCCGCCGCTTGCTCGGGCTCAGCCTGCCCCCCTTTGTCCGCCAGGCTGTACTTGGCGCCCGCGGGCCCTCCCTGCTGCCCACCTGACCTAGTGGTTCGGCCCCGGGGGCCTCCCCAGATCTTCCCCACGGTGGGATCTGGAAGCTTCCTAGATCTTCCCGGGTCCCCTGTGGTGCCTGCTCCGAGCCTAGCGCGCCTCCTCTCCTGATGTCATAGGGCTCCTCGAATGCCCACTGACCAACTTGTAAATGCATTCGTTATAGGGTTTCCCGCAATTTGGAGACCCGTTTAACCTTGCGCCTGGGAGGTGGCCAGGTCCTGGGGGCAGATTGGGAGGGGGGTGTCTGGAGCCTGCCTTCGAAGTGGCGAGGGCAGCCGCCTGCCAGAGTGTGGGAATCCCCCAGCTCAGCGCTGTGGAGGAACCCAGAAAACCTTAGCTCTGAGGCTGTACGTTTTTCCAGAGTGTCAGTTTCTAGTGACTTCCTTGGGGACGAGGCCAGGCTTTCCTCGGTTTTGTGTGTGGTTCTTTCAGCCCGCCACAGAGGGTCTTCGTTCAGAATAGAGGCAGTGGAGGCTCAGAGACGTTGAGGGCCCTGTAACATCCGGGAGCCAGCAGGCATTAGGGCAACCTGTTTGAACACTCCTATAGAAGTGGCTTCCCAGTCTTCTTTGACCTTGACCCACCGTTGGAACTACCTGTTTGGTGCGGATTAGCCCAGTGGGCTCCCAGACAGGGTGGAAATAAGAACCTACTGTGTGTTCTGCAAGGGGATATTGCCTTTTAGAAAAGAATGCCGTAGCCCTCTGGATCAACCCGTTCGTTTTTTTGGTCACTGGCAGCTTTGAAGATGGCTGCTGCTGCGTGGGCCTCTGCATTGTGGCCTGAGGGAGAGACAGTCCCCTCTAACCAGAAAGCCTTGGGCGAGAAAAGAGATGCCTGTAGGATAATTCTTGGCTAATGGCAGGCTGGGAAGGAACCCAAGTTGCAGGTGGGCCAGTGTGCTGTAATTGCAAGGCTGGAGTGCAGCCCCATTTTATTGTACATACCAAGGCTTTTAATTTTGCTTAAAAGGACCCCCCTCCCCACAATCTCTTCAATGAGACTCAACCATATTTCCACATTTAGGAGAATGGAGGGCCATTGGATTTGAATTCTAGAAAACTTACAGAGTTTTGCTGTGCCTCAGCTTGATGGGAAGTAAATACTTAGTGAATTAACTTTAAAAATAGAATTCACCGTGGGTTCTTACCCCGCCTGTTACAAACAAATACTGTTACATGTGTGAAGTTCATAGTCAGGGGCCAAGGTTCAGAATTTGATCGGTTTGGTTTAATTTTTTTTTTCTTTTTTCCTGAAGGATTAGTGGTTTAGGGCATGTAAATTCTCTCCCCTCCCCGAAACTTCCTACTATTCCTACACAGTGGGTTGTAAGTGAGATTCCCCCACCAAAGGTTCTTAAATTGCCTGGCGGGAGCTTTGCCTCCTGCTTTATAGCCCAGGAGAATTTGCTACAAAATAACCTCTGTGACAAGAAAGACTGGGTTGGGAGTTGCCGGTGAGGACTGAGGTTTTGAGCATCGACGCATGCACTGTGGTCTCTAAGGCCAGCATTTGACCCTGCTCCCCGATTCTCCCCGACTCCCAGTTGTGTCTGAGGGTACCACTGCAGCTTGGCGGCTTCCGTGCCGTGCCGCAGGGAAAATGCTGCCAGCGCCTGGAATGCCCAGCATGGTGGCTGAGCATTTGTGGGAAATCTCTCCCCCCCACCCCCAGCCCAGTAGCCAGTGGGGGAATTTAAATAAGTGTGGGTGGGGAGGGGGCATGTAAAAGCTTTGGCTTATACCTTCTTAGGAAGCAACATTTTGTAACTTTGAGTTTTTCTTGTTAACACGGTTGGGTTTATTCTTTACAGTTCATGAGACTGAGCTGCCAGTTTGATAAAAAAAAAAAATGTTTCTTTTTCTTTTTTTAACTTTATGAATTGTTATTGTAGAAAATGTAACACACGATTTTTAAAAAGTTTCTACCGTGAAGTAATTTTACAAACATGAATGCAGGGTGTCTAAAGATTGGGTCTGTGCCTCTCCCCTCCCTCCCCAGCAGATGTCTGTGTTCCAGCCATGGCTTATCAGCTGCCTCTTCTCCCATTAACATCCTAAAGCAGATTCCAGCCCTGCCTTTTCACCCTGCCATGTCTGTGTGTGCAGAATACAGGGATTTCTTTTTCCTTCTCTCTCAGAGACAGGGTGGGCTGTAGAGCCTAGGGTTGTCGCAAACTCGTCCTCCTGCCTCCGCTTCCAGAGCCCTGGGATTGCAGCCTTATGTCGCCACGGAGAGCTGGCACAGGTACATGTGAACATGGCTCGCTGCCATTGTTACACCAGGTGCTGCCGCTTCTCTTGGCTCCAGAAACACGATTACAATTAGCTTGCTTTTTAAAAATTATTTTCATTTATATGTATTCATGTTTGCCTGCATGTATGTGTGTGTACCACGTGTGTGCCTGGTGGCCCCAGAGGCCGGAAGAGGACATCACAGAACTGGAATCGCGGACAGTTGTGAGCCTCCACGTGGATGCTGGGAACAGAACCTGGGTCCTGCAAGAGCGGCAAGTGCTCTTAACCGTTGAACCATCTCTCCAGCCCCTACAATGGATAGTAGAATATGGAGTTAATGGATGAACATGTAAATTTGGGTGTCTGTCTTCTAAATCTTTCTTGGTTGTATTTTGTTTTTTTTTTTGAAACAGGGTCTTACTTTGTAGCCCAGGCTGGCTTTGAACTGGTTTATGTTCCCTGGTGAGAGCTCCCCAGATGAGTGCCATCTTATCAGCTTTTTATCAATGCCTTGAAAACGGTCCCCCGCCCCCTTTGTCTGCGTGTTTGACTTCTTGTTGACACCGAAGGTCTTACAAATCTCCAAGTAGGCATCTCCCTTGCAGCCTGCCTCCCTTGGATCGGTACTTAAAACTATCTGCCTGGCCTTCAGAGTCCGCCTGGCTGCTTTCCTGTTCTCTGAGGGCTGAAGGAGACCCACCTGCTCGTGTTCACTCCGACTCCCTCATCCTGAGGGTGTTTTTGCACGGTCACTTTGAGTTGCAGCGGGGGCCTCTTTCTCCACGGCCCACTTTCGACTCAGGTGATCCAGGCGTAGAGAATCAGGATGGCCTTTGTGTAGCTCTTATCTTATAGCCTGCCCTAAGGTAGATTTCCCCTCCCCAGTTTTGGGCTCAGGTGTGGGGTGAGGAGTCACGCTCCCTCTTCTGCATTCCCTTATCTGCTCCAGTTATCTTGCGCACCCTGCAGCTTCTCCCCTCCAGCATCACTATCTCCTGGGCAGCTCGGCTGTGCTGGCCCCGCCCCAGCCTGATGCCCATGCCATCCTTTTCACTCTGGCCGGTTGAAGTGAAGCTCTTGTGGTGGGGAAATGGCATCAAGCTCCTACTAATTTCCCACTTTCACCCCTAAAGTTGAAGAACCCCAAATCCCTATCTATTTATTTATTTTCTTTTTGAGACCAAACAACTGTGCCCTCCTGTGAGCTTTTCAGTAGAGCTGTGCAGGGTTCATTATCTAAACTGGGAGCTTTCTCCAGTCGAGTGAGGTGTCGGGACATCGGGGCAGACCTGGTGGGCCATAGCTAAGTCAGGAACATCGGAGCCGAGTGTGTGCCCTTGCTTCACACCCAGCGCATCTGGAGCCCTCATGATGCCCGATGGTACACATGTGGTGTCCCTGAGATGCTGTACCAAAATGTGCCACTGCGGCCCCAAGCAGGGGCCTCACCAGGTATGTGTGAGGCAGCCAGAGCCTCTGCTGCCTGCCGAGAACACAGTGCCGCTGGCTCTTGGGTGCTGGACCAACATCTGGGGCGTGTCAGCAGGTGCCATGGACAGATGAACACGGTCATCCCCTTCCTAGTTTGACATCTGTGTGGGTCTCAGTTTCTGTGTGAGATGTTATCCAGGTTGCTCACACCCTCTGGACCTTGTGACCTGGATTCCTTTTCTGCCGAAGGGGAGCCGTGTGTACGTGTCCCCAGTCATCTTGAGAACATTCTGGTAGGATGATTGGTGGTTACCTAAGGTAGGCAGACAGGGCCCACCAGTGGGCAGAAACTGCTTCGCAATCACTGTGGTGCCAGGTGGTCAACCTCGTTCTGGAAGAACATCCAATAGCTCTTGATGTTGTGTTGGCATGGGAGTGAAAAGAAAAAGTGTGGGTGGATGGGTGGTTGGGTGGTCAGGGCCCAAGGTAAGACTCCTCTCTTCTGTGGAGGATGCTTTGGATGGAGTGACCCTTGCTTGGATCTCCTTTTCACAGCTGTAGGATTGACAGAACTTGGAGCTCTGTGGGGGAGGTGACAGGCCCCGAGGCTAGTCGTGGGGACTGCCCTGTCAGCCCTTCCGGCCTCCTTTACCTCCTTTACCTGGGAGAAGGAGGTGGTGATGGGTTGTGGGTTGTATAGTGGATTCTTTTCTTTTGCTGCGGTAATAAAGCACCATGACCAACGCAACTTATAGAAGGAAGTTTATTTGGTGCTTGTGGTTCCAGGGGGTCAGAGTCCATCATGGTGAGGAGGCGTGGCTACAGGAACAGGAAGCTGAGAGCTCACATTTTCAGACATTTACAAGCATGAAGCAGAGCAAAATGGAAATGGCAGAGTCCTTTAAGCCTTCAAAGCCCACCTTTAGTGATGTACTTCCTCCAAGGCCACACCTCCTAAGCCAACTAGGGATCAACTGTTCAAATGCCCCAAACTAGGGGTATGTCTCATTCAAACCACTACAGGGGTAAATGGAGTTGAGCCAGGACCTCATTGTCCCTGTGGGCTGTGAGTCTCTCGGGGAGACTGATCTGTGTACTTCATGAAGTTTGGGTGTGAATGATCCAACTAGACAGGCATTGAGTTTGGCTGTACCTTCAGCCTGACACCCACTGTTCATGAAACATTGGGTAAGTTAGTTTCATGGCCATGGCAGGAAGAGAGGCCAGATGTCACCATGCTTTAGAGCTATTAGGTTTGGGGTGCTGAAGGGAGCAATCTGAAGCTGGGGTGAGTGCTGGAGGCGGGCCCGGAAAAGCCAGATGAAGTGGGTAAGGCTTTGGGCCTGAGCAGTCTGGGATCCTCAGTTCACACTCAATCAGCCCTCTCGCCCTGAACTGGATGGGCCTGGAGGAGAGCCAGAATCACCTGCAGGCCTTGCCCCACCTTCCCCACAGGTGATTGCTGTTCCGAGGGGTGTGGGACTCCCAGGTGCTTCCAGTAGGGCCTCTGAGAAGGGAGAAAACATTCCCAAGCACGCCATGTTGGGCAGGATGGCAGGACAGACAGGAAGCCGAGTCAGGAGTGGGGCTGGGCCAGAAACCTGGCTTGGATGGACCTGAGAGAACTGTCTCTGTCTTGGGCAATCTAGAGAATGGAAAATCAACTGACGACTTCCCAAGAACTCTCAAACAGTTAAGTTTATCTGCTTCTTGACTGTCTGCTTACCTGCCTCTCTTTTATAAAAAAGCTTAAGGGTATACTCCAGGACTGCCATGCCGGGGTGCTAGGACTGTGACTTGTCTGCTCCATCCTTGAGCCTTGGGGTGAACTTACCATTAAGGAGTTCCAGAAATACCATGGCAACTGTGCTCTGCATTTTTAAGCACCCGAAGCCACAAGGCTTGGGAACAGCTAGACAGAGGCTCCTGTGAGGACCAGGACAGTAACAGGTGTCCTCGCTGGGGATGTGACCTGGAGGGTGAGCATCTGGGGGTCTGGGAGTCCTCCGGGAGGAGAGTCTGCTTTTCCTGTGCCCTGCTGTGTGGTCACCATTCCTAAGGATGAAACTCCAGGAAAGACTTGGCGGGTGGCTGTTGGAAAACCGAGCGCTGAAGTAAGCAGAAGACTCGCTGAGGAATGTGTGTGGTGTTGCATGTGTGTGCACGGTGGCAAGCAAAGAGCAGAACGCCGTTGGCCTCTGAAGGGATTTGAATTTCATTCTGTTGGGTCACCCCTCCGTGGAGAATCCTGGTTGCCTGGGGTGGCAAGGAGTTGCCTCAGTGCTCACAGGAGACGGAGCCCTGGGCCTGGCTTCTCAAGAGAGTGCCAGGCCGCTTATCATCGGCTGCCACAGGGAGGGTGGAGAGGTGATGCTGGGCCCCTGGGCGTGCAAGACACAGCCCTCCTAAGCTCATGGAAGTACCAAGGATCACGCCAAGGAACCCTCATTTGAAAATGTGGGTTTTGTTTTTATTTTTGCACATTTTTATTGAAACATGTTCAGATTCATGTTGCCGAATGACAAGTGTGAAGAGTCTTGCCAAGCTGGGTGTGGTGGCACATGCCTTTAATCCCAGCACTTGGGAGGCAGAGGCAGGTGGATCTCAGTGAGTTCGAGGCCAGCCTGGTCTACAGAGCGAGTTCCAGGACAGGTTCCAAAGCTACACCGAGAAACCCTGTCTCAAAAAACAAAACAAAACAAAAAAAGAATCTTGCCAAGTCATCCTCCTATGATCAGACCTTAGATGCTGCTGCTGCAGGTGGCTTCTCCTTCCCTGCCACTCCAGCCCTGGCCTCTGGGATGGCACCTGGGGCTTCCACCGGTCCTATGGCAGTTCCTTCCTGGCCTCCACCCAGAGTCTGATCAGCAGGACTCTGCAGTGTGTATTGCTCTCATTATCTAGTCCAAGTGGGTCTGCTTTGTCAACAGAGGGGAAGAAAAATGATTGGCGTTTCAGAGCAGGGAAGGTCTTTCAAAATGTCAGCCTTAAAAAAAAAAAATAGCCAAGTTTACGTAACAGAAATTTAACCGTTTAAGAGGCCGGAGAGATGACTCAGTAGTTAAGAGCACAGACTGCTCTTGCAGAGGGCCAGAGAACCCGAGTTCCATTCCCAGCACCCACACTGCCTGTATCCAGCTCCTAGGGATCTGATTGTCTGCATCCACAGGCACTTATGTGCATTCACGTGCACACACATCCGATTAAAATGATAGAAATCTTTAAAGAATTCAGAATGAGCAGTTGAAGAGCTGCTGAGATGCTCAGTGGTTAAGGGCCCCTGCTGTGCAAGCGAGAGCAGTGAAGTTTGGATCCTTGCACAGAGCAGGGTGGAGGCAGGAGAATGGCGGGGACTCGCTGGGAGGAAAAAAACAAGACAGGACTTCCCAGGTTCAGGGAGAGGGAGAGGCGCTGCCTCAGAGGAGGAAGGTGACAGAGGACACCTGACACCCTCGTCTGGTCCCTTGTTAGTCTTTACACACACCTTCATCCATCAGGAACACCTCCAGTCCTTGGTGCAGTCACAGTACCAATGTTAGTACCTAGTTCTGACCCCCATCCCTGCCCACCAGAGTCAGAAGCCAGCGACTGACATGCTATTGAATTGCCTATTGGGGGCGTTTCTTAGGAGCAGAGTCATGCAATACCACGGCCTTTTGTGTCTGGGTGTTTTGCTTAGCAGTCTGGTCTCAAGATTTTTTTTTTTTTTTTTGACAGTATTTCTCTGTGCAGCCCTGGCTGGCCTAGAACTCACTCCATAGACCAGGCTGGCCTCAAATTCACACAGATCCACCTGCCTCTGCCTCCCGAGTGCTGGGATTATAAAGGCATGCGCCACCTCCATCACCACCTGGCTTTTCATTTTCTTTGTTATTACCACATAATCTGTCTTATGAATATGCCACCACTCTCCATCTCTCTGGGGACCTGCCCTCCTTTCAGCCGCGGTTAATATGCTCCTCTGAACACTTGGGTCTAGGTTTTGGTGCCTCCATATCATGCATGGGAGTTGATTGATTGGAGAACTGGCTTTCTGAGGACCTGGTTTCTTCACTGTCACCCGCTGTCACTGGGCAGAGATGCCACTGTGCACATTGCCAGGCTCACTGGCATTTCAGAGTTTTAGAAAGTGAAGCGATTTGTTTTGTTTTGTTTTGTTTTGTTTTTTTAAGTGGGGAGGGGAGTTGAGACAGGTTCTTGTCTGAAGATGGCTTTTGAACTTGATATGTATAGCAAGGCAGACTGAATCCTGATCCTCCCACGATCAGGTGTGGAGCACCAGGCCAGGTTTAGAAAGTCAAGTTCTTTGGTAACACTTTTCTGTCATATTTTATTAGCCATCGACCTGATGGGGGAAATGTGAAGTCTACAGACGTTTTCCCAGTTGTACCTAAGAGATCTAAGATCTGTTTATCTCGTTAGAACACATTGTAGAGTTTGCAGCCCAGACACTGAGCGAGTGGCGGAACCCTAGGAGTCCAGGATCCTGATCAGTCCTGGGGTCTGAATATTAGCTGCCAGCCTGGGCTGTTGAAGCAGTGAACACAAGCTCGGCTCCTGCCCTGCCAGCTTAAAGTCAGGGGCACAAATGGGAACCAAGGGTCACTTCCCACATGCATGGGAGATCACAAGCGGCCCTCACAGAGGGGGTAAAATAGGTGGGAAACCAGGTACAGTTTTTTTGGCTGAGGAGGAGACTGAGAGGGTCACAGGGAGGCCGGGCAGAACACAGGTTGCTGTGGGCTCGGCCCTCTCCATCCAGAAGGATGGGGAGCCGTCGCAAGATGTGTAGGTTCACGGGTGTGGTCACAGCAGGGCCAGGAGGCTGCCCTGTGTCTAGAGACCAGTTATGTCGTTTATAGACTTGGAAAAAAGGGGTAAGGGCTTCTAGTTGTGGGCCATAATTCAAACATACAGAAAAGTAGAGGAGGAAACCTAAAGCCATGCCTGATGTCCTGCTTCAGGAACGGACCAGCCCCTCTGGTCCCAGATCTGCATCCAAGAACATCCTTTGTTCTTCCCTTTCCCTCCCGCTGGGAATGGAAACCAGTGCCTGGCTCCTGAATCTCGGAAATGACTGCAGCCTTCCAGAAGAGAGGAGTTGAGAGTCATCTGTCAGCACCTGTGCTGTGCCCCTGTCCCATCACAGGACCCGTTATAGAAGCCAGGAAGTTCATGGGTGCGTCCTGTACCTCCAGTGTTGGTGTCTGTAGCCCTTACCAGCATGCTGTCTTGACTCTTGTGACCCTGCCTGTTAACTGTCGGCTCTCTCTGTCTGAGCCCATCTCTTCAGTGGAGCGAGGTTAGAAGCCATAAGCAGGGTGCTGGGGGGCTCACTGCTGCTTGGGGGGCCCTGTGGTGGACGCAGCCGGAAAACATTGTATTGATAGATTCACCCACACTCACCCTCCTATGTTAGTGGTAGAAGCCAGGAGTTTGGGACTGACTCCAGCCTCCCCCACGCTGCGCTGTAGCTAGCCAGCGGGTTGAAGTGCCTGGCCCTCATTACCCAGCATATTTGTTTATGTTGTATGCACACAAACTCTTGTGGCCAAGTGTGTCCTTTGACACCCCTTGCTCTCAGCCTGCCCTGTGTCTGGCTCTCCCCATCTCTGGCCCTGCAGTCCACTTTATTGCCCTGACTTTCATCTTTCTCTGTCCCGTTAGGGATGATGCACACAGTCCTAGAAGCTCTCATGGTTCATGGCTTTCACCTGCACCGTCTTGGTACCTCTTCGTTTTTCTCCCTCCAGCTGTCACTGGACTGTGCTTTGTGTACTTACCTGTGCCCTAGGCCCCCAGGATCTCATGTCTTCCATTGTGTAAGACCCTCTCTGCACTGGGCTGGCAGGTAAATAGTCTGTAGTCGAGAATGACATGGCCACTGGGTTGTGGTTGAAATCTGAACAGCGAGGAGGCTGCGAGCCCTGACTTGGGCAGTCCACCTTGGTGTTGCCCTCAGAGTATCAATTGCCACCAAGTTCATGCCCAAGCTGTGGTTGGCAACTTGGCAACAGTGGCTGTTGAGGCCAGGGATGGCCACCTGCCACATGTCATTGCGCAGCTTGGCATGTGCTCCCCTGGTCTCTGTGTGGCACTGATGAGGCCCGGCAGCCAGCAGCATTATCTTAAGAGGTGGCACTTGGTCCCTTGGCCTCCTTGTTGAACCTGTCACAGTCTGAGTGTGTACAGTCACCACAACCACATGGCCTTCAATTTTGTTGTTGTTCGGTTCTTCATGATCAAGGGGTGTGTGTCCCCATTTCAGAGAACTTGGAAAATAAAACTGGTGTCGGTTGCAGGTGGGAGCACATCATAAGGCAGAGGGAAGCTCTGTGAATCCTCTCTTCCCAGTGCTCCGGCTCCCTAGGAGTGAGACCGCAGGGGTCCTTTCCTGAGAACTGAAGAAGCATCATGGTGTCCAGTGTACAGTCAGCACCTCTCTAGTGCCTGGTCTGCTCTGTCCCTGTCTTTTGGGATCCCTTCTTTGCAGCTTCTCACATATCAATAGTGATGCCACAGTGACCTGTCTGGAGGGTGGCTGACTCACTGTTGCCGCCCTGGCTGCCAGCACAGTTACTGCTGCAAGAAGAGCATTAGTGACTTGGGAGGTCTGTACACACGGAGAGAAGCAGATTCCTCCCTGAAAACACGGGGCGCTTGGGCACCAAGACTCCACCCTAAGACACATCTGCATCTTTTAAAGCGACTGCCTTCTGGGTGGGAATTGTGTCCAAGGTAAGGTGGGGCAGATGCTTGGAGAGGGTCTGTGGAAATGGTCAGGGTCCAAGGCTCACTCCTTGCTCCTTGGGTTTCTTCCTTGTCTGTAAAGGGGGAGTGGTAATCGTGCTGTTCCTGTTACTGTCAGGAGTAGCTGTGTGTTCATAGGAAATTACTTCTGGCATCAGAATAATTAGCACTGTGCATTGTACTTTGTCTGTGATGTTTCATGATGTGTAGTTGTCAAGTCGTGGACCGATTGTTCTTGGTCATGGGTCCTGGTTAGTAAGTGTTCCAGTGTGTCAAGGACTTTGCAGGGTCCTGTGTGGAGGTGTGCTGTGCTGTGTGGTGCACACTCTTAATTGTGATTCCGAGCTTAGAGTGGGAAGGGGTGCTGTGGCTGCTCTGAGGAGTGCCAGTGTGCTCTGGGTGCTGGTGAGGTAATGGCTGACTGGACTGTGGGGCATAGGAGCTAAAGAGGACTGTGTGAACCCTACGTTGTCCTCCCAAGAGAACCTGCTGAGCTCCTGTGTGGCAGGGCACCGTCAACCCCTAGCATTTTCCCTCAAGTCCTGACAAAGGCTCAAAATTGCAGATTAGGGATTACCAGCTGGGGGACAGTGACTGAGCCTCCCTCCCAAAGCCTCCTTTGTGAATGGGAGCAGACATCTTTTGTTCTCACACGTGAGTTTCTAGGCATGTGGTCAGACGTCGTAGGGTTGTTTCTAAACAAAGCCCCCGGGAGAGACAGCATAGGGAAACTCTAATTCAATCCAGGTCTAGGACAGAGCCCGCCACTCAGGAGCAGACGTGGTTTCTCTTAGCACTGTGGAGAGCACTTGAGCTAGACGTACAGGAGGGTCAGCCTGGCTTAAAAACCAAGGTCTCCTGCAGGGAAGAGTGTTTCTGGGCTTAGGTCAGAGCCCACAGCACTGAACCCATATTGGGAACGAGGCTGGGACCTTTGATGAAAGAGCAAATGGATATCTGTCTGTCTATCTATCTATCTATCTATCTATCTATCTATCTATCTATCTATCTATCATTTATTTTTAAGCAGTCTTACTGTGTAGCCCTAGCTGGCCTGGAACTCACTACGTAGACCAGGCTGACCCGGAACTCACAGAGATCTGCTTGCCTCTGCCTTCCACACGCTGGAATTAAAGGCGCACGCCACCATGCACTTTGATTTGTTTGTTTGTTTGTTTTTAAGGTCGGTGTTTTGAATTCTGAAGGCTGACCTGACTTGGTGGTGGTGTGCCTGTGGCCCCGTGAGTGCAGTAAGAACTGGTTTTTTTTGGTCTGGATCCATGGGCTTGTTGCTGCCTCCAAGCCTACCTTCACATTCTCTTGTGAAGGGTGAAAGCCCCTGGTGCTCATTCATTTCCTGCCTTCCTGTCAGAAGAGAGGTGCTCATGGATCAGGTGGGCCAGGAGCCATGCTTGAAGCATGTCTCTACTGGTTTGTTTGGGGGACCACTGGCCCTGCTTTTGTGGGTCACTTTGGAGCATTCCTGACGTATACCCTTAGATGGTAGGATGGTGGCCCATTGGGCCATTTGCATCGAGTCCCTTTGTGTTCCTGGCCTTAGGGCTCCACAGAGCTAGAGCAGGAAGGTGCCAGTGTCTCCCCAGTTGGGACCCAAATCTAGTCTCACACGAGCAGGTGCTCTGCTACTAAGCTTCACACCCAGCCTTTTTTTGTTTTACAAAATTAAACTGACCGCCCCTCCCCACCCCCGAAAAGAAGGAAAGCAGTGAGTAACCTTGCTGTGAGCGGTGACTGCAGCCCTCAGTTTCCCTGCCCTACTTTGCAGGTCCCGAGGCCTGGTAAGGTGCATGATAGACCCGTCCTTTAACCCTGAAGCTTGGCTGCCAGGCGGGGAGTGCTGTTTGCCCATTCTGAGGGCAGAGGCACCCCTGTTTGCTCAGCGGCTTTTCCCTGGTGCAATTTTATGTATTTTGAAGTGAACAATGTTTACTGTCTCTTAAGCTGGGCACTCAATAAATAGCTGTTTAAACTGAAATAACCAGATAACCGTGGAGGACACAGCAATTTGCCAAGCTTCAGAAACCAAGGGCAGGATATGTGTCTGGCTCCCTAGATTTGGGGTTCTGGAAATCCAGAGCTGGCACAGATGCCATGTGGGCCAAACTCCCTACCCCCAACCCCCGGTTGGCTTCCGCAGAAGATGACTGGCTTAGTCTGAGAACCGTGCAAGTGAGTGAAAGCCCCTGGGGCTGTGGCACTTGCTGACGACTACCATGACCTTCGGTGTCAGGTGGTGGCTTCCTCCCGGGGGACCTGGTGCAGTGTGCCACATTCTCACTTTCTAAGACCCAGCCCTTTGCCACACGCTGGGTAGTAGGTTCAGCTCTGAGCCATCAGATTTCCACGGGTGGACAGAAGACAAGCTGGTGCCCACTGGCTGGGCCTGAACTCCGTGGGACGGACTGGTGGCCGCCACCCTTGAGAGGCCTCCACGTGTGTCAGAGCTCCCCTCCTCAGAGACATCTGAGGTGGGGTTGTGGGCGCTCTTGCTGTTTGTCGGTTTTTGAGATAAGGTCTCATCATATCTCTCTAGCTGGCCTCCAAGTCAGAGATCCTCCTGCCTCTGTCTCTCTTAGGGCGTGCATCACCACACTCAGCCTGTGGCCTTGATGCTTTGAGAAAACAAGTGTAGATGGCCATTCATAGTCACATAATGACATTCAGAAGATGGCTGAAGTGGAGCACAGGGCTTTCATCTCCGTTACTGAGGATTCCGAACGCCTTTCTGCTGGAGGACATTCTAGATCATTCAGTGCTGTGTTCGCGTGATAGCTGAGGACTTGAAATGGTCAGGTGGTTTATAGAGTACCTGGCCTGAAGCCCTGGCTTCGGTCCCCAGCACTCATCTACTGGATGTATGTCCATGATCTCAGCACTTGGGAGGCTGAAGCAGGAGGATCTCAGGTTTGAAGTCATAGTGAAACCCTGTCTTAAAAACAAAGCAAAAAACTGCCAAACCATGAAAGACAACATGCCAAAAATGTACTAATATAAACATTATATTTTTAAGAAAGACAGTTTTTCTAAAGAAAAAAAATATGTGCATCATTGTGTAGCTTTT
>CABHPQ010144321.1:6970-21237 GCA_902168405.1 Peromyscus aztecus | reverse complement strand
CTGATCATGATAGAGACCAGAACTAGCCTTTAAATGTCCTCCTCTTCTTCATCCTGTTCTAGAGTTCTCCAACTGCTGCTGTCCCATGAAACTTCTAAAAAGAAAGAATTGTTTATTAGGAAGATTTTTGTTGTTTTAATTATATATATGTATGCCAGAATATATATTCTGGCAGTTCAGATATTACAGGTGCACAATGGCCCTACCCAAGTGTTGGTAGGAACTGAACTCAGGTCATGCTTGCGTGGCAAGCACTTCACTCACAGAGTCATCTCTCCAACTGCTCCTCCATGATTTTCTGTAGGAATATTTCATTTACCCATAATATTTTATAGGCTTCTACTGTGTGACTACATTTCAAGTTGGATTCTACTGTTGAAGGAAATTATAGTCATTTCCAGATTAGGATTATTGCAGGTACAGAGTTATGAATAATCTTTCTTTAGTTCCTTGCAAATACATAGGAAATTTACATTGAGCCAGTCTTCCCTGTCTGTGAATTATGTAGGTACATTGTATTTATTCAGTATTGGTGTATATTAATTATACATGGTACTGGATTGCATAAAGATATTTTTGTACAGGAATATAATATAATTAGACCAAGCTTTCCCCTTCTCCCCCACTCTTACTTTTCTTCCCCTCCCCTCCTGCCAGTCCACATTTATTGCCCTAGAAAGCTTTGCTTCTACTTTCATGACATACATATTTTCCATGATTTCTTATATCTTTATAAAAATCTAATATCTACAAATAAAAAAGTATGGTGTTTGTCTTTCTAGCTCTGATTTAATTCTGTAAGCTGTTCTAACTTATTGTCATCATGCTGCACCCTGATAAAGTAGCATTCTCACAGCATGCCCCAATGGGGAATGGAGAGGGAAATAAATTGAGTAGCTTTCTAATTTTTTAAAATTATTTTTTCCTTTTAATTAAGATAGATTTTCCTTCATATAATATATCCTAATTGTGGTTTCCCCTCTCTCTACTCCACCTAGTTACTTCACACCTGCCCTCCCATCCAGATCCACTCCCTTTCTGCCTGTCATTAAAAAAAAACAAGCAGGCTAAGTGATAATAATATTACATAATATAATATAGTCAGATAAAACACAACTAACACATCAAATTGGACAAGACAATCAAAAAGAAGGAAAAGAGCCCAAGGGAAGGCAAAATAATCAGAGACATACTCTTTCCTGCAGTCAAGAATCCCATAAAATCACTAAAGCCATAATATACACAAAGGAACTGGAGCAAAACCAGACCAGCCCTTATGCATGCAGCTTCAGTCTTCGTGAGTTCACATGAGCTTTGATCATATTTATATAGAGGGCTTTTTTTTCTTTATGTACTCCTTCCCCTTTAACTCTTACATTATTCCTGCCTCCTCTTTCCCTAGGTTCCCTGAGTCTAAGGGTTGGGATTTGATGGAGACATCAGTTTTAGGACTGACTCTTCAAGGTCTCTTACTCTCTACATAATGTCTGGCTGTGGGTCTCTGCATTTTTTTCACATCCACTGCTGGAGGAAGCTTCTCTGATGATGGCTGAGCATAGCAAAATGTCATTAGGAGTTATTTTATGGCTACATTTTTTCTTTTAGAATAGTAGCATTTGGTTTTACCTTAGGTCCCTGAGCTCTCTAGTCTCTGATTCTTGGCCATCCAAATAGTGTCAGGTTAAGGGTTCCATCTTGTGGAGTGGACCTTAAGTCAAATCATGAGATATTAGTTTGATATACTCACATCTTTGTGCCATAATTGCCCTAGCATATCTTCCATGCAGAATACCACTGTAGATCAAAGGATATATGACTGGGTTGGTATTTCCATTTCTCATTGGGTAGCCTGCAGAGCATCTTCCTGTACAAAGACATGAAAACATAGAGGTGAAGACTCTATGGAGGCACTAGCTCTACTTCTCCATATTCAATGAGCTGAGTAGGTGCTGTCTTCAGCAATGGAGTTTTGCCTTCATTTTGTAGAGAGCAAGAGCCTGGAATACTTTGGGTTTCCATAGGACCCCTTTGGCCAACAACTCAATTATATGTAAACCAATCCTTGTACTGGAAGCTTCATTTAGTCACAAGAGATGATAGTTGGAGTTCTATATCCCCCATTATTGGTGATTTCATTTAGATTGCCTTCATATATGTATATATTTTCAAAAGCTTCTACTGTATTAAGTTTCCATACTATGCTCTACCTATTGTAATACATAATATATTGCTGTAGAATAATGCTCTTGTACATTGTAAAGATTTGTCACTTGTATTGGTTTAATAAAATGCTGATTGGCCAGTAGCCAGGTAGGAAGTATAGACAGGGTGATCAGATTAGGAGAATTCTGAAAAGAGGAAAGGGGAGATGGGGCCCAGCCAGATGCAGAGGAAGTAAGATGAGAATGCTGGACTGAGAAAAGGTACCAAGCCACATGACTAAATGTAGACAAGAATAATGGGTTAATTTAAGTGTTAGAGCTAGTTGGTCTAGTTGGTTATAAGCCTGAGCAATAGGCCAAACAGTTTTATAATTAATATAAGCCTCTGTGTGTTTATTTGTAACGGAGTAGTTGCAGGACCAGGTGAGTCAGACTCCTCCATCTATAACCTATTAGGTTCCATACTGAGATGGCCTTTAATTTTATCAGACTTTCCCCATATTCCCCACCTCATGCCACTCTCCCCTCCACCTCATTACTTGGTCCTCCTGCTCCAGCTTCCTCCATATATCCATAACTTTATATTCTATTTCCCTTTCCTAATAAGATCTGTCTCCACAAGGTTTTTACTCTATACCTAACTTCTGTAGTACTATAGATTGTAGCTTGGTTATCATTGAATAAACAGTTAATAGCCACATATAAGTAAATACGTATCATATTTGTCTTTCTGGGTCTGGTTTACCTCACCCAGGATAACTTTTTTGTATTTCCATCCACTTGCCTGCAACTTTCATGATGTCATTATTTTTCACAGATGAGAAATAATCCATTGTGTAAAAGTTCCACATTTTCTTTATCCATTTTCTGTTGAGGGACATCCAGGTTGTTTTCAGTTTCTGGCTATTATGAATAGATCAGCAATGAACATGGTTGAACAAGTGTCCTTTTAATCTTTAACATCTCCAGGACTTTTATCATGAAGGGTTGTTGGATTTTCTCAAAGGCCTTTTCAGAATCTATTGAGATAATCATGTGTTTTTGTTCATTCAGTCTGTTTATGTGGTGGATTACATTTACCAATTTGTGTATAATAAGCCATTCCTGCATCAATGAGATGAAGTCTATTTGATCATAGTGGATGATATTTTTGATCTGTTCTTGGATTATGTTTGCAAGTATTTTATTGAACATTTTCATCCATGTTTATAAGGGAAATTGGTCCATAATTCTCTTTCTTTGTCGGGTTTTTATGTGATTTGGGTATCAGGGTAACGGTGGCCTTGTAAAACAAATTGGGCAATGTTCCTTCTGTTTCTATTTTGTGGGATAAACTGAAGAGGATTGACATTAATTCTTCTTTGAAAATCTGTGAGAATTCTGTGTTAAAACCATCTGGCCCTGTGCTTTGTTGGATTTGGAGTCTTTTAATTATTGTTGTGGTTTCACTAGGGGTTATAGGTCAGTTTAATTTTCTTACCTGCTTTTGATTTAACTTGGGTAAGTGGTATATATCTTGAAAATTATCCATTTCTTTTAAGTTTTCCAATTTGGTGAAGTACAGGTTTTGAAAGTGTCTCTGGATTTCTTCAGCATCTGTTGTTATGTCCCCTTTTCACTTCTAAATTTGTTCATTTGGATCTTCTCTGCCTTTCAGTTAATTTGGATACAAGTTTCTCAATTTTAATGATTTTGTCAATGAGCCAACTCTTTGTTTCATTGGGTTTTTTTTCTGTATTTTTTTTTGTTTGCTTGCTTCTATTTTATTGATTTTAGCCATGAGTTTGATTATTTCTTACCATCTACTCCTTTGGGGTATGATTTCTTCATTTCATTCTAGGTCTTTCAGGTGTGCTGTTAAGTTACTAGTATGATATCTACATAATTTTTTTTAATGTAGGCCCTTAGTGCTATTTGGACTTGTGTCTTAGAATCACCTTCGCTATGTCCCATAAGGTTGGGTATGCAGTATATTCATTTTCATTCTATTATAGGAAGTCTTTCAGTTCTTCTCTTAAATTCTGTCTTGAACCACTTTTCATTCAGTAGAGTTGTTCTGTTTCCATGAGTTTGTAAGCTTCCTTTTGTTTCTGTTGTTGATGTCCAGCTTTAATAGAGGGTGGTCAATAGAATGCATGCTGATATTTTAATTTTCTGGCATTTGTTAAGATTTGCTTTGTGTCTGATCAATTTTGGAGAAAGTACCATGAGGTTCTGAGAAGAATGTATATTCTTTTGTGTTTGGGTGAAATGTTCTATGAATATATGTTAAGTCTATTTAGTTTATAATGTCAGTTAGCTCCAACATTTCTCTGTTTGAATGACTGACCTGTCTATTGGCAAGAGAGAGGTATTGGTCAATATGTGATTTAAACAGTAGTATTGTTTGTTTGTTTGTTTGTTTGTTTGTTTTTTATGAACTTGGGTGCCATTGTGTTTTGTGCATAGATGTTAAAAATTGAAATGTTCTCTTAGTGGATTTTTCCTTTGATGAGTATGTACTGTCCTTCTCCATCTCTTCTAATTAGTTTTGGTTTGAAATCTATTTTGTCAAATATTAAAATAGCTATACCAACTTCCTTTCTAAGCCCATTTGCTTGGAATATCTTTTTCCATTCTTTTACCCTGAGGTGATGTCTATCTTTTATTTTATTTTAAGGTGTGTTTCTTGGATGAAGTAACAGGATAGATCTTTTTTTTTCACATCCATTCTGTTAGTCTATGTCTTTTTATTGGGGAATTGATGTTGATATCTCAAGGACTAGTGTTAGTTGATTCCTGTTATTTTGTTAGTGAGTGAGTGAGTGTGTGTGTGTGTGTGTGTTTACTATTTTGATTTGCTGGTCTTGGATTATTTATTCACTCTGTATTTTGGGGAGTGGTTGACATCCTTAGGTTGGAGTTTTCCTTCTAACGCCTTCTGCAGGTCTGAATTTATAGATAAATATTGCTTAAATTGGGTTTCATCGTGGACTATTTTATTTTCTCCATCTATTGTGATTTAAAGTTTTGCGGGGTATAGTAGTCTGGTAGGGCATCTGTGGTCTCTTAAAGTCTGCTATACATCTGTTCAGGCTTTTAGAGTCTCTATTGAGAAGTCATGTGCATTTTAATACATCTGCCTTTATATGTTACTTGCTCTTTTTCCTTTGCAGCTTTTATTGTTCCTTCTCTGTTCTGTATGCTTAGTGTTTTGATTAGTATGTGCCAAGGGGACTTTCTTTTCTGGTCCAGTGTACTTGGTGTTCTCTATGCTTTTTGTACATTTATAGGCATCTCTTTCTTTAAGTTAGGAAAAATTTCCTCTATGATTTTGTTGAAAATATTTTCTGTACCTTTGATCTGGGTTTCTTCTCCTTCCTCTATTCCTATTATTCTTAGAGTTGTTCTTTTTCACAGTGTCCTAGATTTATTTGATTTTTCTGCCAGGATATTTTTAGATTTAACATTCATTTTCTTTGACAGATGTATCCATTTCTTCTACCATTTCTTGTCTTTAATGCCTGAGATTCTCTCTTCCATCTCTTATATTCAGCTAGTGAGGCCTGCTTCTGAAATTTCTAAGTTCCTAATTTTTTTATTTCCAGATTTCCCTCAGTTTGGGTTTTCTTTATTAATTCTATATAGGAGACATGGAGGCTCTTGTCCACAGAAAGGAACCAGGAAACCAGAAATGTTAAACACACAGAATTGTCTCTTCAAAGGGAGAAATGTATAACCTATTTTCTGCACAAAAGGATGGGGGTAAGTGTGATTAATAGCCTGATAACCTTCTTGCCATCTGTGTGGCTGAGACCACATTGGATACTATCCCAGACACTTATCATGGGCTTGTTTTTCTCAGTTAATCTATAGAAACTATCTTTTTGGAAGATGTCACATGTGTTTCAATTTAGTCGTGTTTTAAGCTTTTTTATATACACAGGGTTTAGTTAATTATCACCAGGAAACTTTTACCAAGATTATGCTGAGCTTAAATATGCTGAAAATAAACCCCTTGAAGTCAGACTCTCAAAGTTTGAACCAACAGCAGCTACTGGGTCTCATTTAACTGAACTGCCTTCTTGCTTCCCACTGATCATTACTCTGCTGGTCATAGTGTTTGCAGAGACCCCCACAATTCTCTTTCCACTTTCAGGTCTTGAATTCTTCATTTTCTCACACAGCTTGTGTTTCATGGATTTCTTTAAGGGATTTATTCATTCCTCTTTAAGAACCTTAATAAAGGCTATTTTTAAGGTCTTTTTCTTGTGCTTCAGCTATATTGCAATACTCAGGTCCTGCTCTGGTAGGATTGCTGAGCTTTTGTGAAGACATATTATGTTATTGATTGTATTTTTATGCTGCCATCTAGGCACCTGAGTTTGTGAAGATTATAATTTTAGGTGCTGATCTCTGGTCTTATATTTTTGGGTGGGCATTTTGTTCCTTGATTCTGTTTCCTCTCTAATTCTTAGGAGAGTAGGGTGGCTGTGTATTGCCTACTAGGAAATTCTGCTGAGATCCAAACAGATGTGGACATTGGGGGTTCCAGGTAAAATGCATTTCTACATATGAGGAGCTGACACTTAGTGTTATGGGTACCCATCAGAGATGACTACTTGGACACAATTTATAACCAACTGAATGTCTTTACTACAGCTATCTTGGACTACACTCAGTTATTCAGGACCTATGTGTTGCCCCGAGTGTCCAAAGCATGATTTTTTGAAGGCAAAAATGATGCCCTGGCGTTTTGCTCAGCAGCTGCAGGGAGCAGGAGAAGCAAACAATTTAACAGAAGCTAAGATAAGTTAGCTGGGGCATCTTGACCTTGGGTTCTTAGAATAGATTTGGATAATTTTCCATGGGATTTTCCATCAAAGAGATCAAATTCTAGTTAACCCTGAAATGCCCTCAGCAAGAATACAAGATAGAGGAATCTCTGGTCCGTCTTGCCCTGTCATATTAGGAAGGGGGATGGGTTCTCAGGAGGGAGGCTGAGAGGGTCCATATGAAGAAGGAAAGCAGGATGTTTCACCAGGATCTGTTTTGTCCCCTGTGAGTGAGTACAGAGTGTGAGGAAAATCCACAGCAAGAGGTATGCTTACAGAGTTTGGTATGAGACTGGTATATTGGACTTGGAGGAAGGGAGTGAGATATAAAGATCTTGAGTTAGTGATCTTGGCAGGAGTGGCCTGTGAGTTCCCAGGGAATGTCTGCTGGAGTTGGAGACTGGGATAAGGCAGTGAGAGGAGAAAGGGAGGTTAGGAGGGAGAGATCTGTGTGTTCCACTAGACATGGGCACAGGGCAGGGGCAGAGAGGATACAGCAAGTGGTTTGCTGCAGAGCTATGGATGAAACTTGGGGGGGGGTTGTATTTGGAGGAGCTGAGCTATAGGTAAAGATGTGCAGTTAGTTTACTTGCTTCCCTAGTCAGAGTGGCCTGTGAGTTCGATGGGACAAGGGCATAGGTGACTTAATCTGGTGTTCTGCTGCAGGACTGGGGATGCGACTGGCAGATTGGATTTGGAGGAGCTGAGGGAGAGGTAAAGATATGCCCTTAGCCTACCTACCTGTTTCCCTGGCCATAGTGGCCTCTCTTTCTAATATGTAATGGCAAAATCTCCAAGACAATTCCTCTTTGCCTGCTTTGCATTTCTCCTCTTTGGTACTTGGAATTCTCTTCACACACATATGGTTTTCCATTCTTGTCATTTTCTTAAAAATGTACATATAAAGGAATGTGTCAGCTGTTGTATGCATTTTTACTCCAAGTTGTAAATAGCTGATATAAAGAGAAAAGAGGGCTGCATCCATGTGGTTAGCAAGATGCACCATGGTTATCCTTCACACCAGGATGTCTTCTGATCTTACATTTGACTTCCCTCTGAATGTGGGATGGGAATACAGGGTCACTAATCTATCCTGTTAATTATGAGAGACTGATTTCTCTTTTGTGAAAAGTCAAAATATTCAATACATTTAAATGTATTTTTTGTCAAGTTGAGGGGTCAATTAGAAAGCAATGTATTTCCTCAGATGAAGTTAGTAGAGAAATAGAATGGATTAATCAAGGGGAAAAATTATCCAGGAGAAAAATCAAGTGAAATTACCAAGATAATTTACTGAATAATAGGTGCTAAATAAGGAAAGGCTCACATGAGCATGGGTCAGAAATGTACATGCAACTATTTTGAAGCTTTGCCTGTGAGAAATCAGGACCTGAGTGACAGCTAAAGCTCTTAAGAGGGAGAACCCAATGACAACAACAAGAAATTACCTAAATATGAGTTTTCAAAAATTATTAAAAGTATGTATTTTTACATTTAAACTTTAATCCTTTCATTCTTAAAAATTGTTCAGTCTAGGTAGATGGCTCAGTGAGTAAAGTACTGGCCACAAATGCATAAAGGCTGTAGGTAAGATCCTCAGGGCCCACAGAAAATCCAGACAAGGACGGCAGTTATCTATAATTCTAGTATTAGGGAGGCATAGATGGAAGAATTCCTGGAGCAAGCTGGCTAGTCAGAATAGCAAAAATGAGAAGAAACTCCAGTAACTGAGCCTGCCTGAATATATGAGATGGTGCAAGATGGAGAAAGTCACCTGATGATGACTCAAACGTTCCAGAGGCACACACAGTCCCACGTTTGTGTACCCTCACCTACACATCCACCCACACACATGAAAATGCATATATACAAGCACATCACATACACGTGAGAATACAGAAAAGGTTATCTAAAAATTCCCATGTATCAGTATAGTGGTCTGCAGCCCTACTTATCTGGGATGACAGATTTTGGATTATTCTATATTCTTAGCTTAGTCTGTTAGAGCTGATTATTAATGGGCTTAATTAATTAATTAATTAATTAATTAATTAATACTATGGGCTAAGAGGCTGATAAACAATAGAAAATTCTAAAACGTAGAGGTCTGAGGTCAGTCTAGCTGGGGCCATTCACAGGCTGTGCGCTCCCAGTTTCTCAGTATGTGTTCACATGATGGGAGGAGTCAAGTCTCTCTTGAGCTTCTTTAAGCGGAGATTTCTCAAGAAACCTCCAGCGAATTAGCCACATCCCCAGATCAACATTTCCTTACACTATCAATTGGAGGGTCAGGATTTCAACTCATGTATTTAAGAGGAATGTAAACCCTCAGACCTAACGTGATATTGGCATTTGTTCTGTCTCTGCTTAGTTCCAAATTCCCTAGTAAGTTTATGGTGGTATTCTTCTGAAATATATTAGTTGTTTTTTATTTCCCTTTTTGTCTTCAAATACCACATTAGGTTAAGTCCTGCTTCATAATTTTTATTGTAAGGAGAAATTTAATAAAATATTATGATAAATTCTATAGTCATAAACAAAATTATACAGTAACCTAAGCATCATAAATTTACACAATATGGCCAATATCATGGGACTACTAGTTTTTATTAAAATTTTAGGTACAAATATGTTACTAAATCAGTAAATATTTATATTTTAGAACATGTTACATAACAACACAACAGGAAATACAGAATGAATAATATACCATGAATGCACACCTTGAAATAGATTAATAATATGAGGGAAATACACATGTAAGGAACATTTAAGGGGGCTGTGAGGTTGCTCAGGGGTTCAAGGCACTAGTCACCAAAACTGAGGACTTGAGTTTAATGTCATGAACCTGCATGGTAGAAGGAGAAAACCAACTACCACATAATTATTCTCTGACTTACACACACACACACACACACACACACACACAGGTGGGGGAACTAAATGTAATTTTTTTCAAGAAAGAAACACATAGGAGATAAAATTTTGGTATCACAAAGTGAGATATTTCATCTGGTTGTAGATGAAGGATAATGAACATGAAGAAGATAGTGTTTGGTAAGGTTCCTGAAATATATGTAGGGTATTAGATAAAAGGCATGTTAGAAAATGTAACCAGATCTATTTTAACCCAGGTCACAAGAATAACCTGGAATCAGAATTATGACATAATAACAATGTCAGTCTAAAGGGATTTAGAGGGTATGTATTGAGGCACTGTGCATCATTTCTAAGCACATTTTACCTGCCAAAGCTTGACAAACGGTACTGCGTAGAAGCCAGAAGACAATGAAATGCATTCTTCCTAATGTTCAGAAAGAAATGCAAATAGAGTCTTTAACATAAAATGGTGCCCCTACCATAAGGGGGTTACAAAGAATATCATTATAATTAAAAAAGGGAAGGTGGATTGAAACAATGAGAAACCTTGAGCTCTGAGGAGATAGCTCAGGTGGTAAAGTGATTACTGTGCAGCACAAAAACCTGAGTTCAATGTCTAGAAACCATATAATGCCAGATATGAAGGTATACAGTCATAATCTTAATTCTGGGGAGGTAGATATCTTGGGCTTACTGGTCAACAAACCTAAGCTACTAGTTAAGGGACAGACCAATGAAGGATGCTGCCTCAAAAACAAGGTGGGTAGGTGGATGGCAGTGCCTAAGTAACAACACTCAAGTTGACTTCTGACCTACACATGAACGCACACACACTGAACCCCTACATTTATCTGCATATGCACATACAATGCAAGTAAAAAGATATTTTAAACTCTTTTCTTTTCACTCATCTACTAATGGTTTCTCTCTTCTTCCTCTGAATCTTAACAAATTTCTAAGGCTCTGAAAGGTACAGGCTGATTATAGTTAAATAGTCTCACATCTTGCAATTTCTTTTTTTGTTTGTTTGTGCTTTTGAGACAGGGTTTGTCTGCATAGCCCTGGCTGTCCTAGAACTGGATCTGTAGATCAGGCTGACCTTTAACTCAGAGATCCACCTGCCTCTGCCTCCAGAGTGCTGGGATTAAAGGCATATGCTACCACTATCTGGCTCATATCTTGTTATTTCTATGTTATCAAGCATTCCTTTAATATAACAGACTTTAATAGTCACTTATTCTCCTTCAGTTTACATCTGACTTTTTAAAGATAGTAGATACACAGAACATTTCATTAATGATTAAACAATATCCTAAGAAATATACACCATGCAAAAATCTATTTTGCTTAATATGATTTGAATTTTTCTTCTATCTTTTTGATAAGTACAGAAAGAGCAAAAATTATGCCAAATATCTTTAGATAGAAAACAATGGGAATTTCACATGGCAAGTCCTTAAATGGGACTTAGGAAGCAAAATTAATTGAGAGGAAATTGACCAAGGGATGATGAACTGGGTTTGCATGATGTCTACTAATATCTGAGGTTAGTTAAAGCCCAGTAACTTCCAAATATTCAGTTTCTTTTAACCGATATTTTTGGTGTATCTATAGACTTTTCTGTCCAAAACACATTGACTGATTTTTCTTCAAGGCACCATCACTGTAGAAAGAATTCAGTGTCTTATTACTTCCAGTGATGAAGGGTTATCCATGACTGAGTTACTTGAGCTATGCCTCTGATGATAATAACTTATGGATATTGAAACAGAGAAGAGAAATGAAAAAGAAATTGGAGCTGTAGACTTCAACTTCCAGAAATAAAACAAGTCACCTTCACTGGCCCCACATGTTTCAAAACTGAGTGTGTGACATTATTTTTGTTGTTTTCTATTTATTTCTCTGATGTCCTCCTCAGCCATCTTAATTGGACATGAGGCATTTTTTCTCATAAAAAAGTCTTAGTTTAATGGCTTGAATAACATGTTTATGGCTGCTAAAGTTGCTGCAATTTAAATGGCATTGGTGGTTTTACTTCCCCTAGCTTCTATGGCTATTGTGACCTACTAGTGAGTCATATTATAGACCAAACTATGCAGTTAGATGTCCGTGTACTTTGTCAAGATTTCTATGCTATATATTTTAATATTTAATAGTAGAAATATATGAAAAAGATTAAGTCCCTGGGAACAAAATGAAAGATTTTATAGTTTTATATAGGCTTATGTCAATTGGGAAGCCTGGATACTTTGAGAATATTTACTGACCAGAATTCTTTCATAAGAAATTTAAAGGCTATCTTGAAATTTAGATTTAAGACCTTAAGTGAAGTCTTATAAAGGCATATCCCTAAAAGAAAAGTGTGAGGAAGGTTGCAGACTACTCCTTCTAAGCATTTGGAATGGAAAAGAGAAAAGATTATCCAAAGGATGAACTCTTAAAATGCTAAATGTTACCTTCCACCCATTCCTCAAATGAAGGCAAAATTTAGTGTAAGCACTGACCCCCTTCATTTCTCCCACCTTTAGGCTATTTAATCATTAATATCTTGCATTCCAAAAAGGGGTGGTGTTTCTCTCCCTTTTTCATATTTCTGTCACTGTCATATCTCAGACCTAGGTCAGTATGATATGACGCATGGCAGAAATGCAAATTATCACTCCTGACCCCAATAGACTTACACCTTTCTCAACTATCTCCCATATGCATCTCTCAAAAATTCAAATCCAATATATCATCACCTGCCCTTAAAAATATTAATAGCTCTTTCTCTCCTCTTTCCTATGCTTTTACACCTTCAATTTTGTCTGTGTTTATTTCTTGAAATTTTACTCTAAATCTATCATGGGGAAATAAGCAAAGTGAATGTGTATAGAAAAAGACAGCTCTAGGTGCATAAGCCTAGGCATGGGTCTTAGGTTTATAGAACTGTAGAAAGAATGTGCAGCCTATGCATACGCAAGAAGCCAGAATGTAGTAACAAAGAAAAAAAGGGTGATGGAGTTGGTCAGAGCAAGGTTGTTGGTGGCCAAAGACATCAATATGTGCAAGAAGAATAAATAAACACAAATACCAGTGCTAATCCTCGTTGTTAGTACTGTCAAAGCGGAAACTTACAAAGAGGGACAAAATATAAAAGAGATGAATTAGAAAATAAGATTTGGGGAAAGATTCCTCCAACTCCAATTGGACTAAGAGTTGAATCACTGTTCTTCCAGTCAGTCAATCCAGCCTCTAGGCCTTAGGCCCAGGGGCACAACACATACCCCCACACCCCTACCCATTGCAACCCTAGTTGCAGGCCAGCAGGCAAGACTCCTGCAGGCATGCCTGACCACCATCAACCCCCATGGGACCCTGTAATCTACAAGCCCCACTCTGTCCCCTGAAACCCACCCATCCCCTGAGACTGCAGCTGCTCCCTGAGGCACAGACTCCACTAACTCCGATAGGACCAAGAGATGAGTCACTGTTCCCCTAGCTGGGCACCCCAGCCTCTAGGCCTTAGGTCCAGGGGCACAACCTGTGCCTCCATAACCCCACCAATTGTAGCCCCAGTTGCAGAACAGCAGGCAAAACTTCTGCAGGCAGGCCTGTCCACCACCACTGCCCATTGGACTCTGTAATCTACAAGTCTCACTCTGTCCCCCAAACCCACCCATCCTCCTGAAACCCCAGCAGCTCCCTGAGACACAAACACTGCCACTGCCGATTGGACCAAGAGCAGCTTCCTGAGACACAGATACCATTTACACTGATTGGAGGAAGAGATGGGTAGATGCCAGTGCAAGAATACATTCAACAACATAAAGAGCAATATGGCACCACCAGAACCTAGCTGTTCTACTACAGCAAGACCTGAATATCCCAATGCAGAAGAATCAGAGAAAATGGCCTTTAAAATGACTTTATGAAGACAATAGAGGTCTTTAAAGAGGAAATGAAAAATTCCCTTAGAGAAATCGAAGAAAAGACAAACAAAAACCACTAAACATACAGAATAAAGAAAGAATATTAAGAACTGCAAAGAAAAAAAGCCAAGTAACATATAAAGGCAGACCCATCAGAATAACACATGACTTCTCAATGGAGACTCTGAAAACCATAAGTTCCAGGACAGATGTTATGCAGACACAGAGACCACGGATGCCAGCCCATACTATTATACCCAGTAAAACTCTCAATCACCATAGATGGTGTAGACAAGATATTCCTTGACAAAGCCAGATTTAAACAATACCTATCCACAAATCCAACCCTACAGAAAGCACTAGAAGAAAAAAATCCAACCTAAGGAAGTTAGATGTGCCCACAAAAACACAGGCAATAGATAATCCCAAAACAACAAATCCCAAAGAAGGGAAACACACACACACACACACACACACACACACACACACACACACACACT
>CABHPQ010144320.1:0-22028 GCA_902168405.1 Peromyscus aztecus | reverse complement strand
GCTCATATGGTTTCTATTAAAAACCACTCATTTCTGCCACTGAGGCATCCAAATAACAACAGTCTATGCAAAGATGAGGAGTCATGGCTGCTCTAATGAACTATTTTTACAAAAACTAGGAGCTGGACCCTGGACTATAGTTTACGGAACCATAAATTGTGAATGAGAGAGATGGTACTCTTCACAGGCTGAAAGGCTGGATTAAGGTCTAGACCCAACCAACTTAAATTTGGGAACCTGGAGCACAGAGAATTAAAAAAAAAAGATAACTTGTTCCTGCCTCAGAAACTTTTCAGATTCTCTACGGCAAGGCTTTTCTTTCTCACATTTCAGCAGGTTCTTAGAGGATTATTAACACGAGATTTCCTTCCTTCCTCCAGTTCCTCTCAGTGAACTGACAATTCATCTCTGGCTTAAAATGGGGCTGTAATGACTTTCCTGATTCCGGGTGGCAACCACAGCAGCCGTTTTTTTTCTGGGATTTTGTTTGGGAATCTAGAACAGTCCCAGACTTTTTCTTAAAGGAACAGGTAGTGTTTTAGGTATTTGAGGCCCAGGTGAAAAAACAAGGAGACTGTTGCTAGAGTTTTCCTGCTTGACCCACAATCAGGACAAATCTCTCTCACCTGCCAGTCCACAGCCGCTCAGACCCAACCAAGTAAACACAGAGACTTATATTGCTTACAAACTGTATGGCCGTGGCAGGCTTCTTGCTAACTGTCCTTATCTTAAATTAATCCATTTCCATAAATCTATACCTTGCCACGTAGCTTGTGGCTTACCGGCATCTTTACATGCTGCTTGTCCTGGTGGTGGCTGGCAGTGACTCCCTCTGCCTTCCTGTTCTTTTAATTCTGTTAGTCCCGCCTATACTTCCTGCCTAGCCACTGGCCAATCAGTGTTTTATTAGCAACACATTTGCCATACAGAACATCCCACAGCAGGAGACTATATAGGTATTTTCAAAACCATTTTAAAAATATAAAAAATTAAAATACATAATATATGTCATATACATATAAAATAGTTTTATTAAGTATAAAAGTATGTTATATATATTATAAAAATATGAAAATGTTTATATAAAATATTTTAAAATATGTGTTTTTAAAAACAGTGTTGGTCTGAGGTCAGGCCTTTGGCGGCTCCTGTGTAGTGTCTATAGCCCTCATGGAATAGATCTAATGAGGAGATTAAAAACACTTTTCCATGGTAGGATTTTTCCATGGATCTAAAATGAGGACAGTCAGGATGAATTCTGAGACTGTTCAGGAAGTTGAGCACCATTTCTGTGTGATGCTCAGGACTGAGCACATCCAGTGGATCGCACAGGAAATGAGAAGGGAAACAAGAGAAACTGGTGGCCTAAGGCTCCCAAGTCGGATGTGTGTGCCCTGACTGGACACTGAGATAGCGAGGCTAGAGAAGACTTTGACCAGGAGCAGAGACAATAACCCTATTGGTGCAGTGAGGTGGACAGTCCTCTCGCTCAAGTTTACTAGTCTGCATAAGCCATTTGGGGATCTAGTCCAAACAACAGCAAAAGAAGGTATCTTGGCCTTGGGGATACTCAAAACTAGATTTAATATGGTTTAGGTGAGCAATTAATGTGATGTTTCATGTGGCATGAATATATACCACATACATGGTACTATCAAAGACATATGGGGCCTTTAATCCCCACCACAAAGATTTGCTATATAACATGGACCAAACCAAATTAATAAACAAAAAAATCAAAAAAGGTCTCTATCAGTGAACAGGCTCTGGAGCTCCTGGCTCTTCCCCTAAGCTCATACAAACTCGATATGCACAGCATACCTGAGCATTGCTCGTAAATACCTTTCCTGTGGCGGTAATCGTGAGCAATTCCAGTACCTTCTGCCAGCTGAGTGCAGACATAACACAAATGATATCACCATGTCAAGTGCAAATGCTAGATTGCTCTTCTCAACCTTGGGAAGCCTACCTCTTGTGCTTGAGCACAAGCCCCAATACAGTCTCTTTTGGATGGCATGGATTTCTTATCCCCGATTTCTCTTGGTGAATTGTGATCGTGATCACATGCGTGTGTGTGTGTGTGTGTGTGTGTGTGTGTGTGTGTGTGTGTGTGTGTGTTCTTGGGGGGAGGTGTACATGTGAGTATGTATGCACACAAGGGGTAGAATATAAACTCAGGTATCATTTCTCAGCTGTGATCCACTTTCATTTTTCTTTGAGAGAGGGTTTCTCACTGACCTGGAACTCGCAGGGTAGGCAACACTAGCTAGGCAGAAGGTCTGAGAGATAAACCTGAAAGGGATTACAAGCACACACCACCACACCCAGCTTTCTTTACATAGGTACCGGGGATTAAGTCAGGTCCTTGTGCTTGCAAGGCAAGCACGTTACTAGACAAGCTATTTCCCCAGGTCCCTCTTGAGTCCTACCTTGACTAAGCAGAAAGTCCACAGACTACCTTCTTACATTGAGAGCTGGTTACATTGGCTTATTGGGAACAGTACCCTGTTTGCAAACCAAGAAAGTGCTAATTCAGAAGCAAGATGAGCCTACCCAGGCAGTATGTTCTCTAAGCTCCATAAACTCCTGCCTTGTAACCAGGGTAATGAGCACCCACTGAACAAAATCCACAGTGCTTTCAGTAGTTCTTCTACTCTGGCTCCCTCCCAGGAAAGAAAGTTTTGTAAGTCTTACACAGAGCCCTCCCTATCATGTTACAAAAGTGCTCCCCCACTTCACATGGCTTACAGTGAAGACACGTGCGACCCTTTTATCACGGTGGCATCTGTCAGCCTCCTCTCGGGCACACACTTCACTGCTGAACCTTATTATCCTCCCTTGCCACTGTTGAAAGTGTGTACTCCTCTACTACAGCCTTCACGGGAGCTGGTAGGCTCTGCCATGAAGTCCAGAGTGGCAGCTAGATGCTTGGGTGTGAAATAACATGTCAGCATCCAACCTTGCTCAGCAATGATATTTGGCACTTTGAGGAGCTCCGATTCTCCAAAGCCAGCACCATCTGCTGAGAGTGGATAAATATATAGATGAAAAGTGCCTTTATTGCTCCCGTGCCCTATCTGTTTGATTGCACATTGTGCTGTTTTGATTTACAATCCACTCTCAGATTCCTGGTTTGATAGTATCTATTATCTGTGGTTGTCACTCGCAAGAACTGAACTTTATTTTCTCTACTGCTGCTATGTGCCCATGGTGGGTGAGAAATAACCCTCTCTCTGCTTTTGTTTTCACAGATGATCCATAAAGAGCTTGACAGGGAAGTCCCTCAAAAGCACATACGTAGTATGCACAACAAATGAAAAACAAAAGGGCCGGACAAAATAATGACTATACCATGAGCCCCGAAATAAAGGAAAAGAAGAGAAATAGCGAAACTGAAACCGTACGTTGTAACTGGAAGAACAGAGGTGATTAAGAGCTCAGAATGAGATGCCGAGCTACCTAGATGCCTAGTCCCGCTTCTAAGTTTTGAATGTATTAGTATTTTAGGAATGAATATTTTTACATTTAAGGCAGCGATCATTTCTACTACACACAATCATTTAGAGATTAAATTGGATGTTGTGCGGTACTTCGCACTTGGGAAGAGTGTCTATCATTTTTGCTCCTGTAGTAAACAAATAACATGTTCAAACTGAGTCATGGGGGGGGGGGATGTATAATAGTTGAGCTCTTTACAAAGGCGGGAGTAAAATTGAGGGAACTTGAATCAATCAGTTTCATATTACTATACCAAAATGCCATGGCAATTCATGTATAAATGGTAGAAGTCCTCTAGCTCACAGTCATAGAAGCTCCAGTCCTAGACGAGGTGGGCCCATTGTTTTGGATCTCTCGTAAGAGTAGCAGGAACATGTAGTGAAACAAACTACTCACATCATGACCTAGACAGCTGAAGAGGGGCTGGGAACAAGGTCCCACAATCCCCTTGGAAGGTATGCTTGACTATGATTCCCCCCATTAGTACACACTTCTAGGCCCACCATAATTCCCTGCATTACCCTTCTGGAGATGAAGAATTTTGCACAGGGAATTTTTCGGGATACTATCTAGATTCAAGCCACAACAGAGCTATAGAGGTAGTGCATCATCACTGTGCAGAAGCAGTCAAGCCTTTAACATTCCTGAAAGATAATAAATGGTCACCAGTACTGAGTATAGACATGGAAAATGATTTAGTGGGAGCTGGCTGCAATAGCAAAATCCAACTAAACCATGCTTTCAAGCAGGAGAGAGGCAAAATTCCCCCAACAAGCTCACTCTGTACTGTTCACTAATCTGCTTGTGTCCCCTCCCACCCCACTTCTGTCCAGACAAGAACTGGTGAGCGAGGGTATCTACTGATGCAGTCGTGTATACAAAGGGAGATAGTGAACCAGAATGGGTAACAGAAGTGATGGCATCCAGATTAGCAACACATGCTGAGGACCCTATGTATTTATATTTGAAGGTTTTGCTTGATGGAAAATACCCTTTCCAAATCACATCCTCCACACTGTTCACTTTCCACAGAGTTCTTAGAAACTTGCAAATCCAGTCAGATCATTTCTGCTTACCACCTTCCATAATTTACAGTTGCCCTTGAATAGCTCTTTGAGTTTTTTCTTTATGCCAAGAACTTTCTTCCTGGTTTATAATATTCAACTCACATCCATCTTCCCTTCCTTCTTTACAAAACCATCCCATGCCCTCTCCAGGGCTCATGCTGTACCTGTTTTCCTGGAGTTGGTCACATGCTTACTCCTCCTTATCTGTCAAAATGGATCTCAAACACCTTTTCTACAGAAAAGCATTCATGACAGTACATTCTAAAGTAGTCCTCATGGCAGATTCTATGAGCATCTGTTCCGTAGCTGGTGTTCTCTTTTAAAATAACAAAAGCACAGTTAATCACTGGACTCCTTCATGATCTGAATGCAAAACATCCTCCATAGGCTCCTATGTTTGCTCGTGTGGTCTCCGTTTGTGCGAGCTGTTTTTAAGGGGCCATGCATGGACTCTTTCGGAGCTGTGCCTAACTGGAAGAAAGTGGCTTCCAGAGGGAGACCAATTTCAAGATTTCATTCCCCACTAATGCTTTCTGTCTTCTCTTTGCTTCCGGGTCACCTAGATGCAATCAAGCAGCCTCATGCTCCTGTGACCACAGCTGAGACCCAATCCCAACGCCATGCTTTCTTTACTCCCTGTGATGGGCTGTACCTTCCAGTTCTGAACCAAAATAAAGCCATTCTCCATGAAGTCATTTCCTGTCAGGGATCTGGTGTCAGCCACTAATAAAGGTAATCAATACATATACATTACTGCCTAATCGAAAGGATACACTTTGTATCTTCTTAAAGGTTTGGAGGACCAGGTGACTTAGCTCACTCCAATGAGATGCAAATGTCCAATAGAATGCCAGGGAGTTTTCCAAAGGAGCAAGATGCTTCTTTGCTTTCTTGCTGCCTGGGGCATGGATGTGATGGCTGGAACTTCATAGTCCTCGTAACCACCATGAGGACAAGGGTGGGACCTGGAAGACTCATTAAAGATGGAGAAGCTGGAAGTAGGCACCATCACTAGTGACAAGTCCTGAGTTTCCACACTCATTGAGTCTAAAACTCCCTTGAGTCTGTGTTCAGCCCTCACTGTATCTCCTTTCCATTCTCATCCTTTCTCTGCTACTCTGAAATATATTGCTTCATTCTCCTTTCTCCGGGTTCCTGCTGCCTGAAACGATCATATTTCTTTATCTGTTTACTTGTAGATTGCTTGTCTCCCTCACTGAAAGAGAAGAACCTTGTCTCACTTGCAATTTTATCTCCATTTTCTAAAACAGCAACTGGCCAGTGATGCGTGCATTCAAGTACTACTTTGAATCATTTTACGTTACCTTAGATGAGAATGTTTGCCTGAGGACATATTTTCATAATTATTTTTTTTTATTCTGCACTAGAACGGTTGGAGAGACCACAGTCATTCTGGCTAGACAGAATTGAAGCAATAAAACCATATCTTAATTGAAATGACTTTGTACTTAGTCATTGCAAGACCAATACTCTGTGGGGAGCGGGTACCTATGCCGCCATGTGGGTTCTGCCAGTTGCATCAACACAGCCCGAAAGTAAATTCCTTTATTAAATTGTTCCGATGCCTTTTAAAAGGAATCAATTTAGAGCTTTTTCATTCTACTTCCAAGAGGAGGGTTCTACTAATGAAAATCTACAGGAACTGCCTGAAGGTCAATACACGTGTATATAGGATGACTCCCATGGGGCTCTTTTACAATAATTAATGCTGAGGGGATTCTTCTGCCAAGTAAACCATTTTGTAAGTATTGATAAGTACACCATGAGCTTGTCTAAACACAGTCTTTCAAAACTTTATTGGATAATTAAGTTCTGAGTTTGTCCTCCTAGTCTTTGTGCAGGACAGACTGCACGGCTGTTTTCCTTCTACAGGGGAGTGATTCTTTGGTCCTGCAGCTCACACGGGGTGATCTGACTTCACAAGGGATGGCTCCCATGAACAACAAGCTACAGCGATGGAGATGGCAGGGACCGTGAAATCAGCTGGATGCACAATCTGAAGTATCAGGAAAGCTGAAGTAAAAATTCTTCATAATTAGGCATTTATAAATACATATGTAATGCTCATGAATAACAGCCCATAGTTCATTCAGCATGTACCAGACTCTCTTCTAAAACAATCTCAGCCATTATCTATATCATCCTATCGGAAGGCACAACTTTTTCTTCCATTTTACAGATGAGAACATTAAGGCCCAGGGAGTTCTATTTTTCCAACACAATATTTTTATTGATTATTTGGGGATTTCATACAATGCACCCCATCACACTTGCTTCCCATTCCTCCCAGGTCCACCCTCCCACCCTGCGCCCTCCCCCAAAGCAGCATAAATAAATAAATAAATAAATAAATAAATAAATAAATAAATAACCACCAAGTCCAATCTGTGTTGCCCATATACTCACTGCAGTAGGGTCAGTCTCCCCGAGGCCAGCCCCTTAAAGATAACTGAGTCCTTCCCATCCTGACGCCTGAAGAAGCCATCCACTGTGAAGAGCCACACCTCAGTCTCTTTATCACGGTTTTTAAGGACTCTCTTCAACGGCTTCCTGTCTAGACTGTTTTCCTTTTTGCTTTCTCTATTTTGGGGGAAGGGGTGGTTGTCACAGAAGCCCTCCGTTATGAGTCTGCAGTCATCAACATACCATTTCGAAAGAAGCTTTCTTGCCCATTCACAGCCAGCAGCAGCACAGATCACAGACTGCCCCCTGGTTTCTAGAAGCAGCAGAGACCACAGACATCAGCATGGCCTCAGGAGGCAGCACGGATCATGGACACCAACATAAGGCCCAAGGGGGCGGGGGTAAGAAAGTTGGTCAAAGACTCATGAAAACCCCTGTCGGAGCTTGGTTTTGAAGTCTGGGGTTCTTGGCTTTGGACCCATGTTCTCGTCACTTTGTTGATGAATGCTCCTTCTAAAAATGACATCATATTTTCTGACACACTTTCATATGCGACACTTATCACAGAAACTGTGTTCCAGAGAGCGGGGCAGATGGTGTTGTCTTCAGTTTTAGGATTCGAACAGAGACACCAGCAAGTTTACTGTTTATGTTGTTTGTTTTTCTGAGAAAAAAAAACTTTCTTTTAAAGGTTGCAGCAAATTAGAACTCAGTCCACTGTTCTGTAACAGCAGAAATTGCCTGGTCAGTAGAGCCCAAATTCAATGTAGCGGTATATTGTGTACCCCAATATATTGTGTACCCTAATAAGCTTATCTGGGGATCAGAGGACAGAGCCAGCCACTAGATTAAACATAGAGGTCAGACAGTGGTGGCACACACCTTTAATCCTATGACTCTGGAGGCTGAAATCTGTCTGGATCCCTGTGAATTCAAGGTCACACTGGGAACAGAGTCAGGCAGTGGTGACATATGCCTTTAATCCCAGCAGTTGAGATCTCACGCCTTTGCTTGGGAAGCACACAGCCTTTAATCCCAGGATGTGCCGTGGCTGGGTGGAGAATGGTATATAAGGCGTGAGGAGACAGGAACTAAGCAGCAGTTCAACTGAGACCCTCAGGGGTGAGGACTCAGAGGCTTTCAGTCTGAGGATTCGTGGAAACCAATCAGCTGAGGAGTTGGCGAGGTGAGGTTGGCTGTGGCTTGTTCTGTTTCTCTGATCTTTCAGCTTTCACCCCAATACCTGGCTCCTTGTAATGAACATAAAATGCCCTTTAGACATGTAAAATAGTGTAGTCAGGAACCCCACTACACCCAAGGCTGCACCTGATAACCAGAACCCAGTGACATCACTCCTTCAAAATAACCAGACACAGTCCCAGAACCCCATGACACCCACTGGACAGTCTATAAGCAGAGACCAGGAGCAATGCTCTGCTCTGCACATCTGAAGAGATTCCATCTGCCCTGGAGCTGGAGAGTCTCCCTCAGGATCCTGACCCTCAAATCAGAGACTTCTATTCGAGACTGGACCTGATCTTCAGCTGAGATATATCACATAGATGGGGAGATGGGCTTGGGGAGATGGGCTTGGGACCATAGTTAGGAATTTAGAGTGTGAACCTTGTGTGATGACCCCAGCATAATAAATATAACTTTTGTTATACTAACTAGGCGTATCTACCTTCTTGCTCATGACACTCTTAGAACTACACTTTCAACTTCTGTATATTGGGGTTTACACCAGGGGTTCCCCATCAGGGTACCTTTAACATTTACCTGCAGATTATTCTTTGTTGTGAGATACTGTTCTGACTTCGTATTCTTGGCCTTTATTCCTCAGATGTCAGGCGCATACCTATTCTCACCTGTCACACTTAGCTATGAAAACCGAAATTATTTCTAGGCATCACCAAGTATTAACAGAAAGGCAAAATGGTCTCCAGCTGAGAACTACTATTCATCTCATATTACCTTTGCCAGCATTAGTGCATACAAAGTAATGAACGCACAGAAGGTCCTCTGGGAATCTGAAATATTCTTAATTACACTTGACCTTAGTTTGTTCTTGAATTAGTGTTCTCTCTGTGGCAATAAAATATCACTTTCACATATTGTGGGAGGAATCAAATCAACTAATATATATATATATGAAAATGACTGATCATTGCTCAGAATTCATTTGCCTGCTGGAAGAGATCATATTCTGATGTACAGTAAATGAATTCAAACAGTTCATTCTTTATAGTGCCCAAGTTGTCATTGTATACTGCACTTGTAATAAAAAGGTCTAGGATATATATGTGTATACATACCCTACTCCAACCTAGTTCTCTGATTCACATTTTTAAATGTACTTTAATCATTCATTGAAAATTTCATACAACATACTTTTATCATAGTCATCCCAACTCCTCCCCGAACTCTTCCAGATTCATTCCTACATCCCTACTCACTACCAACTTTGTATCATCTTAAAAAGAAAATTAAGACCAATTTGTACTGTCCATATACTCCTGGAAATGGAGCCACCCACTGGAATATGGTCAATTACCAGGACCACATCCTTAAAGAAAATCAAATATCCCTACCCCAGAACCTAGAAACATCCAGAGCTTTTCAGTTAAGAGTGGCAGCTCATCATAAACCCCTTCCAAGTCCATGCTAGAGAGTCAGCTTAATCTTAATCATATCTTGTGCAGACATTCATGGCTGCTATGATTTCTCATGAGTGCAGTAGCCCTGTCATATCCAGAAAACACTTTCACTCCAGTTTTTCTCAACTTCTGGGTCTTATAATCTCACCACGATCACCAGCTTCTTCCACTTTGTGGAGGGTGATACAGATTTCCCATTTGTGACTGAGCTTATTCTTTGACACTCATTTTCTACAGAAAATGACCTGTAGCAAGTTTCTACATTAACCACTGCCCATTGAGCAAATAAACTTCTCTGATAAGGTCAGAAAGCTGCATTGATCTATGGTTGTAGAGATATGAATACAGAAGGCAATTAGATACTATGTCCATTTAGCATAATAATAATAAATTCATCTGTTTGCCCCTTGAACTACCCAACTTTGGGTCTTGGCCAGATTAAATGCAATAAGAAATTAGTTGCTAACCCCAATATATTAGTACCACTATTGCATTCATCTGCATATCTTGCCATGCCAGTCATTATTGCAGTTCATGGCTGGGTAAGGTTGTTGAATACTCCCCACCTCCAGCCCCAGAAGCCTATGTAGAACATGATGGGTCTATGAAATCTAGGCAGCATAGGGTAACCTTCCTGGTCATCACCAACTTGATTTCTTCCTATACTGTGACCAAAGTGGGAGGTGTCTTCAAGTAAAGTTCTTGTGGACAATCAAGAACATTGACAATAACCTGTATTGTTTTAGAGTCTCCAAGATACCTCCACTAACAAAAAACTCAGGAATGGGTATGTTACACTTAGCATTAGGCTTTTTATTTTCAAAAGCTATCGCTTCCTTTAATATATATAATATACATATGCCTATGTGTGTATGCTTATATATATACATGTATGTATGTATATATGTTTATATATGGCTTGTCCCACCACCCTTAATGTCAATATTTCTACCATCCTTCCTCCCCTAATCTTTGCTTCGTATTATGGCTACAAAGCTTGACTCTCGATTGAGGACTGCTAACTCTATTTCTAATTGTAGTGATTTCCAATATTTTCTATTATTATCAGTGCTGAGTCTAATGAAAGCCACACTCTTCATAATTTTTAAAGTTTACTTCTTATCATTCCTTCCTGGAAGGCCTTCCCTCACTGAGAACTTGGACAACCTATGTGTCTTTGGTCACTATTGGATTTCTGCCTGAGATGGTTACAAATGATTGACCTTAGGCAAGCTTTTTCTGGTCTTTCTTCTCTGCCAGTAATCCAGGAAAATAAAGAAAGGCAATTTGCATCAGAGAGGAGGGTCTAAGAGGGGAATGTTTATATAGTAGCATCTTGGGCCAGCAGAGATACTTAGGACTACATTCAAGAGCATAAAAGAAGTTCTGAGAAAGTTCATTTTTCCTATGTATCATTATTTTAATACAATGTGTCTGATATACCTTGAGGGCAATCTTTTTGATGGTTTACTTAACTACCAAAGGCACAGAGAAAGCAAGATCCTCCATAGACCTCAAGGCCCCACTCCTCATAGATCCTCTGTTTCTGTATTTTTCCATATTAAGAAACAGAACACAGCAGCAGACCCAACACAGCCTCATGAGTGACAGAGCAAACCCTGACTGAGTGTGGCATCCTGACTTGTCTCTGTACCTGGACAACTTGTTTTTTAAAAATTGAACCAAACAACAACAACAACAAATCTCTTGCACATTCTCTGTTTTATTCTCTTCAAGTATCTGTCCATGATTTGTCCTTTGATATTTATTTTCTTCATTTCTGCTAGCTCCTTGGCCCTCATTATTCAGTTATTTGCTTCAAATTCTTAGACTGCTTTTACCCCCAATTTCTTGAAACTCGGATGCCAACTTTAGCTTCCTGCTAAAGTTGACCCTCAACGTTAACAGAACCTTTCACCTAGTCTACCAAAATGGGTCACCCTCTGTCATTTTTCCAGTGTGTTCTTGCTGGTTGTGTATCCACATTCCCTTCTAATCTATTGTGACCCTTTCATGACACTTTGTACAAATTAGAACAAGAGATTCTTTCTCTGGGCCAGTGGTTCTCAAACTGTGATCCTAGTGCCAGCAGGTTTAACTCCACTTGGAACTTGTGAGAAATGCCAACTCTTTGCCTTACCTGTAAGGACTGGATCAGAAAATAATACCTATGTGTTGTAACAAGCCCATGTGATTCTGATGATTGACAAAGAGGAAAAACACTGTTCTGAGGAATGATACCAGCAGAGCCATGAGAAGAGGGAGGGAAGGGGATTTTCATCCCTACCAGTGTCCCTCAACCAGCTTGCCTCACCTCTGCAATGCGCATCCTGTATACTATGGCTCACTCATCATATCAATAACCAGTTATATTTATATTTTAAGAGATCAAAGTGAAGAAAAGTGAGGATCACAATAAAAATTTAGAGAGGCACCTTATATGATTTGTATATTTATTTCTGAAAATAAAAATTCTTAATAAAGGAGAAACATATAACTTCAAAAAAAGAACTCTAGAAAATGTTTATATTTTCATCCAAACCTCAGTATCAGTGTCAAATTTGACATTGTATTAATGTCAAAACCCTGACGTAAATTTCTTTTACATCAGCAGCAAGACAACACAATCATTCAATGGAGATTTTCAATTACCATTTATATTTTATATTACATTTATTTACTTGTTTGGGGGGTAAGAAGCATTTATGTCACAGGTACATGCAGACGCCAGAAGACAGTTCAAGGCTCTTGATTCCCTTTCTACCCTGTGGGTTCTAGGGATCAAACTTAGGCCATCAGGCTTTGCAGTAAATGCTTTTACCCTCCACCCCACAAGCTCTCAAAAGACTTTCGAAGATGCTGATCCTCATCATGAAATGAGAGAAAGAATGATAGATTCAAATTATAAATAAAGGACAAGGTTATCATTGCTTTAAGACGATATAATTGTGTCTAAAAATTAAAAAGAATCAACTCAAGAATAAATTTTAAAAATCAACTTAACTTACTAATTTAGACATCAAGCAATACTCATTATGACATTAATAATAAGCTGTGTGATTTCCTGTACATCAGCAACTAAAGGTAAGCAAGGGTTTTCTTTATATAGGCTGACAACAATAACAATTGATGATATGAGAGCCTAATCTTAAAGAATTGTTTAGGGGCTGGAGAGATGGCTCAGTGTTTAAGAGTAATGGCTGCTCTTCTAAAGGAGCATGGTTCAATTCCTAGGAGCCACATGGCAACTCACAACTATCTATAAGTATAGTTCCAGAGGATCTAATGTCTTCTGGGCATCTGCAGGTACTAAGCAACCAGGCATGCATATGGTGCACATACATGCACACACACACACACACACACACACACCACCTATACACATCAAAAAGAAGCTTTTTAGATACTAAATGGGTTTTAATATCCAAGTAGAGTCTTGCTCACAATGGGGGGTGGGGAACAGGGTTGGAAGGAGAGAGTGAGTTGCTATCTGACCTCTTATGAAACAATTTGCCAACCACGGATTCAGATGGTGTTTTTATTCTGTGACAAAAATGATAAAGTGCCTAGGAATACATATAGAAAAAAATGGTATACAAGCTAGGTGAAGAAAATATAAAAATCAGATTGAGGCACTAAGAGGAAGCATTGGATAGATGGGAAATGCATGTTGTTTTCAAGTGGGAAACTCAGTATTGCAAGTACATCTATTCTCCCTATTTTCATCTTATTTAATTTTTTATGTATTGATATGGTTTATGAGCAAAAGGCAATGAAAATCTGCCCCAAAGTGCCATCAGTTATCCTTCTCAACTTAATATGTGGGAGAAACCCTGCTGTTCTGCTAGACAATAGCTACATATGTCCAATCCCTAGTTCACGTTTCCATTTAAATGTCTAATGACGCCTTAGAACCCCACCTCCAAGCAGGACCCAGATTACTCCAGCTACTTCACCTGATGTCTTCTCTGATTCTATCAGGAGCAACTTTGACCTTCCATGGATTCAGACTTTTTGAAACATGTAGTTCTTAAAGACTCATCTCTTTTTTCAATACCCCACATCCAGTCAGGAAATCCACCTTCACCTCCAAATTACATTCAGATTCCCACCTCTCATAACCTGAAGCGCAATCATTTTGCTTTTATTACCACCACTCAACTGTGATTATAGCGCCCCTCGGCTGTCCTCTATCTATGGTTACTTTGTAATCTACTCTTTAAACATCAGCCAGTTTGTTCTGTTTGAAACCTAATTTGATCACCCTACTTGGTTGAGCAAACCTTTTTCCTAGCTTTCCACCTAATGCAAGATAAAAGCCAACATCATTATCACAGGACCAAATAACCAGCACCACCTGGCACTATTACCGCTCTGAATTCACCTCCTAATACTGTCCCCTCTCACTTTGTTCATTTAGGTCCCTCTGGACTCTGTTCTTTTTCTGAGGAAAAAAAGCTATAATTCTATATCAATAACTGTACTTTTTTGTTATCCATACAATGTTCATCTAAGCCAGTGGTTTTCAACCTTCCTAATACTGTGACTCTCTAATACAGTTCCTCATGTTGTGGTGACCACCCCCAACCATAAAAATTATTTTTGTTGCTAATTCATAACTGTGATTTTTTTTACTGTTAGGAATCACAATGTAAATACTTTTGGAGCTAGAGATTTGCCAAAGGGGTCGTGACCCACAAGCTGAGAACCACTGATCTAAGCTCTCATCTCTTCAACATTACCTCAGAGATGTCTTGCCTCCAGAATGCCTCTTATGTATCTTGGCCTGACCTTACCTTTCTCTGGCTTTCTCCCAGTCACTAGGTTAATTCTAGGGTATCATATCACATTTTGTTTTCTCTGTTTTTCTTACTACTGTATCTCTGTTCTTAGAATAATGAACATGTGATAAAATTTGCAGTAAGCAATTGTTGAATGAACACCAAATTAGTGAGAAAATTCTGGAAAAGAAGACAAAATTAAGTTTCAGATAATAAAAAGACTTACAAAGCTGTGGGATATAAAACATTTTGTCCCAGAGATAATATTACTTCCAATGTAGTGAAGAGAATAAAGAAATAGAATCAAGTGGAAAAAAGTTTTAAAAATATATATTCTGGTGGTAATCCATGCCAAAGACATGGTTGACAGACAATCCAACAAGCAAACAGCAATAATCATAATAACAAAAGTAAACAAGAGGTGCCATGAAATTCCAAAGCAAGCAAAGGATAACATTCAGAGCTCTCAAAATGAGACAGAAAAAATTCCAAGTATGCAACTGGGAGAGATTTTTGAATTGCTGAGGGGAACAGGCAGTCAGCTAATGAGATTTGATCCATTTCTTTTTATCCTCAGCTTTATTGAGGTATACTTAACAAGCAAGAAAATATATATATATTTCTGTGGGATATATGATATTTTGATAGTCATAGTCATGAAATGATTACCAGAGCCGAGGTTGTAAACACATTTGACACCTCATACAGCCAGAAAGTGGGGAGGAGGCAAGGACACTTAAGATCAAGTATAGAACATAGTATTCCCAACTATAGCCTCTATGTTTCACATGAGATCTTACACCTGATCCCTACATAATAGTCAATTTGTTTTTAATTGTCAATAGTCTGACAAAAATCCAATCAAACAACATTTAAGTAAAAAACTTTTATTTTTACATTCTAGAAAAATACATGAAAATAACTAATGTGAATCAGGAAGGGATTATCCCTCTGAACAGAAAACAAACAAACAAACAAAAAATAAACAAAAAACCTCTTATCCCTGAGCCAAAAAAAAAGCTTTATTAATAAATACAGTACAGACTGGTCATTCCCATGTGCTGGCCATCAAAGATGGAGTCACTTAAAGGAAACAGTAAACACTCTAGATTCCAGACTTCTTGGATGAATCAAATGTAAAAACTACCTTTTTTATGATAAAGCAGTACTACTTTCAGTCACCTGGGCTGCTGCAGAAATGGCAAACAAATCAATTAGCCTAGTGTAGAGCATGGCTTCCATTCCCTAAAATAGAGACAGCCTTATGTGAACTACCTAACAAACAGCCTTCTGTTAAGAACCAGTGTGTTTGAAATGAACCTAAGTAGACATAGTTCTGTTATATTCTTTCTCTGTTTTATTCATCCTTCCATTGATAGCACACGCGTGGCTACCTGTATTCCAGAGAGCCATTTAAACTATCAAACAGAGTTAAGCATCCATTTACTGACTTTTCATTTGTCTGTCGTGACAAGATTGATGCCAGAGACACAGTGGTGAACAACAGAAAATTTCGAAAAGGTCAAAAAGTATCCTGTGATAAGCATTGAGGGGGGTAGGAGTGGCACTTTACACGGAGTAAGATTAGCTATGAAGAGACTTTTTTTCCAGTGTTGAAGCAAGTTATTGACCACCAAGTTATAGCTCTAGCCCTGAGCCAAAATACAGTGAGTGTGAGGATGCCAAAGGGGGACAAGAGCTTGCTACACTGACAGAAGCCTGTGTGGCTGGGATACAAGGAACAAGACAGAGTAGTGAAAGATGCAGTCATTGTGACAGACAATGGTTGCTTCCCATTCTGCCCTTGTTCACTCCTGAGGAGTATTTTGAATTGGTTTGAAATAGTAGCTGACTCTTTTGGACAAGGATATCCAATGAGGTAAGCTAAGATTCCCTGTGGAGAGAATTTATCCCTAACTTAAAAAGAATACCACATTTTCAGACAATAAGCCTATCTCTTTTTGGAATGACAGTAGCCATCTTATAGCCATTAAGGGCACGGACTCTCTAGTGAAGATAGAATAGATGAGTGAGGAAGAGCCTGGATGAAGCCTAGGAGGAACCTCGGTACTCTTCATCAGCTGACAGGACATCTTGCATTTGGGAAATTGTCATATAAAATGTGTTGATTTTTCCTTCTCTGAACCACTGTTGAATTTTCTCTTCTTTGACACCCTGAGTACAACTTCTAACTGATGCTGCTGCAGAGATCCACAGAAGCCAGACCTCTTGGGGCTTCACAGAACATAGAAAAGACTCTGAATTTTAACGATTGTCAGCACATAAGAAACAACTCATTACACTCAATGGCACACTTCTGGCTTTTAGTAACTGTCTAGCAGTACTATCAAAATGGTAATATTCATGTATTTTACACCAGGCTAGGAGATAATTCTTTCTTATGTAGAGATTTTTCATATTACTACAAATACTTTTTTCCCCCAAATGCATCATTCTCTTGTCAAAAGGAAAATCTCAGAAAATTGCCTGTAATGCATATTGGGTCAACACTGGTGTATCATGCTACATTAGGTGCCAATGATTACACTGACACCATCTGGACAGAAACTGTTGACTTTGCCTGATGTCAAAAGAGCAAAGGCAGCAGAAGCCATATGCAGTGTGACAGAAACGTCAATGGCTCCTACCACAGAAGGGCGCTGAGGTTGAAAAAGCTGTCATGGATAGCTTAGGGACCTGAGAAGTGTTAGACAGACTGGAGGAAGAAGGAAACAGAGAACTCAGAGTGCAACCTAGGGCACCTCATGCCTATGGAGGAGTACTAGAAAAGCTGCATTTGTCCACTGCCTGCCGCAGAGTCAGGTCCCAGACAGAGAACCTCAAGAATGGGGTTAAGTGCAGGCCTGCATCGTCTTACCTATGATGTGATTTTATAATTACTATATAGCAATATATTCATATATGATGTGAGGTATCAGGACTACAATCAGGCTAAAAGATAGACAGGTGATAGATTATATATATGTAATAACTATGTATAATTACTATATAGCAATATATACATATATATACATATACATATACAAATTCAACCTTTGGGTGTTGTGGCATAGGTGAGTATCAGTGATTCCTTCTATCACTGATCTGGCAAGTATAATTTTCAATTACAAAATTTATAAAATAACTTTATAAAGACTATGAATTATGCATGTAGGCTAACATAAACACACAAACTGATATGGATGCATATATGGATGCATGTGTCACACAAATATGAATAGGTATATTTATACATGCATATGTATTTATTGCACTTCTTTCACACATTTACTAGTGTAAATTCATCACTGTAAAAGACAGTGGCAAACATTGCTAAATATAAGGATCAACCGAAATTCTACTGAGGTAGAAGTTACGTTCAAGACTGAGTAAAAATTATTTTGGTGGTGGGTTCCAAGTCCAAAGAAGGCAAGAAAGAAAGCCTCATAGGTTGATAGGGACATGCAACGTTCCTGGAGCTCAAGGCTTAAGACAATCTGGAACTGAAGCTTTGAGACAATCACTTCATCACCACAATGATGCCTCATTGAGAGGATTAAAACTTGCAATGATCCACCCCAAACAAAAGATATGCATGTGGCATCCCTCCCTGAAATGCCACATAAGATGCCTTCACTGTTGACTCATCTGGCAATGAATCAAAAGCTCTGTTTACATCCTTATTGCCATAGAGAACACCCTCTATCCTATGAGTAAACACAGCAGTAAGGAAAATCACCACCTGCAGAGAAGTCTATATCTCTGCTGTTATTCTCCACCTCCCCAAATACCTTGGGGGTGAAGTTGTCTAATGCCGAGTAATTTTGAAGATTAATCCCCCAAAGGGGGCTAGATCTTTTATATATTAAATTACACATGACTTGAGACATGTATACATTATGGAATAGCTATTATGAACATGGAGCATACATAAGAAATTCTCACTAACCTCTTTTGCCTCCTTCTGGCTTGCTAGTTAGCAAAGCTGAACATTTTGGAAACTTGCAAAGGAAACTAATTTGCAAAACAGATAACAAGACTTTCATGTGATCCTCAAGTATAACTTTCAATTTACAGGTCTTTTATCTGTCCTTACTTTTCATCTCCAACATCATTTGAATCTCAGCAGTTGCATCAGCATGAGGGTTCTGAATTGTTCAAAAACTTCCCAACTGAGTACAGAGCAGTCTACTTAGGTATTTTCAGTACTTGTAAAATGCCAGACAATGTGTCTGGACACCTACTATAAGTCACATGGATTGTCAACATTCAATCATCTCTGCTTACTCTCATATTAAAGTAACAGCATCAGTAATCGCAGTACTAGCCATGCTAGTAGCAGTAGTGTGACATTTATTAACAGTGGTTGGAATAGTCACTATATTAGTCACTATGTATTCATTGCTTCACTGAAATTTTGACAGCCTGTTAGCTACTGTTCTAAAAGCTGAAGAAACCATTCAGTTATCAATACCACAAATTTTTGGCAAAGGTATAATCTAACCCAGATCTCTTCTACTCCAAAGTCCATGTCCTTAGTTCCCTCTCTATGCTTCTCCTAGAGTGACTAACCTCATGCTAAGTTGTAAATCGAGTAAAAGACAGGATAAAGCCCCTGGACCAAGGTTATAGGTGGCTTCACATGGAGACATTTAAGCCGTGGCTTATAGGAAGCCAACAGCAGGTAGCATGTGCTGAAACACTGGTAGGAGGAACGCACACTCAACCTGAAGCTGCACAAGCATCTGAGAAGGCACCCTGACACAGGGACACACTGGCATGTGTCATAACTAGAGTCAGACTGATTCTGAGCAGAAACCACTTTGACAGTGGTAGGGCAAAAGAGCAAACCAAAGTGACAGATGGCATCCAGTAGAAAGCAAAACGGCTTATCTGTCGTGTAGCACAGACAGGTCAGGTGCTACATTCATAACCCCGGACATTATCAGCACTCAGATAATTGTTTGTAACAGTGGTCTTATGTGTCGACTCCCAGGTGGATTCATTTGTACTATGTTCGTACTTACACTAGTCAATATTTGTAGTTCACCAGGTCAGGGAGCTGTGTAGAATACAGAATAGGCACCCTTTTGTTATTTTAAACAAGTTTATATAGAGTTTTTTGTTAAAATTGGTACGTTTAAACCATTGGTTCTGTCTTTGCGTACTATGAAATCTTGTTAGACAGGTTTTAAAAGCAAATATTGGGACCTATAATAACACATGCTTAATAACATTTTCTGATAGTCTCCAAAGACATGTAATATCAGTCCCAAATTGACAAACTGGAAAATACAATTATTATGTACCACAAGTTCCTAGTAACAGCAAGATATGTTTATATTAATTCACTTATTTATTCATTCATTCATGTACTTATTCAGCCAATGTTTCTACAGCATTACTAAGTATCATTAGTGTAGGTCAGACATTTTTTATGAAGCATAAACAGATTTCTAGTTATCTGACAAAAGCTACATAGAAGTTCAGGGTGTTATAAGGACACAATGAAGGAGATTGAAGCCAAACCCGACCATATCTCATTTAGCCCAAGTCTTAAACTGGAACTCAGGACTTGTTCTATAAGGAAGAAAGTAAGACAATTACAGGCAGAAAAATAGTACATGCAAAGTTCATGATAGGGGCAAGTTGGGGACTCTGCTGAATGAGAAAAGCATTAGAGTGAAACCAGATGGAAGGGAGAAAGTTCCCAAATGAGGTGGGAAGGTGGGTCATGAGGCAGACTTTGTCACCTCTACTCCTAAGACTGTACTGGGACACTGAAAAGTCACAGAAAGTGTTTTAAATATAGGGTGTAATAAGCCAATAAAAAGCCAGGGATGCTCAGCAGCCCTGTCCATACAACAATTGTACAACTCCAGGAACAGGGCGATCAGATCACCCCTGTTGTACAAAGGAATACATTCAGCCTTAGAAAAACTCAGTAGCTGATGTCAGACAGCCAGAAAAACACTGAGCTTGGGTTCCCATCCAGGCAGTCTGGCCCCAGTACCCAGATGAACAGTTCTCTGGACTGACCTCTATTGAGCACTCCTGTGTTTCAGAGGAAAGTGGCCTTGGAAGTATGTACCATTCATATTTCTTTAGTTGGCTGTCAACAAACGAGAGTAGACTAAGAGTGCGAAAGAAATCACTGGGCATCTATCTGCCACTGGTCCATAACAGCAAGCAGAGGCCTTTTGACAAATGTGAACACCATCACCAGAAGTACTTTCAGCACCTATGGACATTTCGCACTTAAGAGGCTCTACAAAAATGGGAAGCAGTCCATATTTCAGCACATTCCATTAAGCTGTCATTTACCTTCCTCACATTTCCTCCCCTACGGCAAGCCTAGGATTAATAAAACCTTTACTTAGTGGAAGTTTTCTCTTCTCACCTACTCAGACATCCTGTATTCTGCTCCTGATCTCACAATCAAATAATTTTAATATGAAATGCACAAGGTCAAACCCAGATCTTGGCCCCTTGGGTGGTTTTGAATCATTCAGCAACTGCAGTCAACCTTTAATGAGGGTGGAAACATTCTGAGATTTGCTTCCCTTGGACCACCCACACCTTGCTAGCAGCGGAATGGTGATAAGTACCCTCATGCAGAGACGCCTTTCTTGAAATTCTGCATAACACTTAGCTGCACCCAATTGCAGAGTGTGAGAAACAAGGGGAAAATAGAAAAAGCTTTCTAAAGTGTTAATCATACATCTCTACATATGGAAAAGCTATGGTGTGTGTGTGTGTGTGTGTGTGTGTGTGTGTGTGTGTGTGTGTGCAACTACCCATAAAATGGAGAAGTTGACCAGGAGAAAGGGCAATAATATTTGCACATGCTTCTGGGACTGGCTTAGTTGTGTCAGTCAAAACTCTGTTCTTCCTCTAATCTGGTCACTTTGGCTATCTCATACCTAACTGCAAAACTTCTCCAGTGTTCTGAACCTTTGGGGGTTTAATCCTACTATTAATTTTAACCCTAGCATTTGTTTTAAATCTACCATAGTTTATTTTTTATCAAATTTTAATCATCTCAATATAACCTAAAACACCTTAATACTCACGTCCCATTTGCTCCCCCACAACCTTCCTTCCTCAGCTGTAAGAAAAACTAAGGGAGTTTCCATTTCCATAGAGTTGCCTATTCTTGACCCTCAACTTAAGTGGGATCATGCTTTGGATTCTTTGTGACTATATCCTTTCACTTAAGGTTATTTTCTTCAAGCTGTGTATGTTCCAGTTTTTCATTCTTTTTATTGAGGAATAATATTCCAGAGTTTGATGCATTCATTCATTAACTGCTGAGTATATAGATTGTGTCATGATTTTAACATGAATTGTCCCCATAGGCTCATGCACTAAAACTTTGTGCTGGTGGTGCTGTTTGGGGAGCCAGTGGACATTTTAGAGGTAGGACCTCGCTGAAGGTAGGAAGTCGCAGGGTTTGTAGGTTATAGTTAATCTCTAGCCTTTCCCTGCATCTGATTCCTTGATGCCATGGGGTGAACAATATTGTTCTGCCATGCCCTCCTCCTATTTTGTCACAGATGTGTAGCAACAGAGCTAGACTGCCTTGGTCTGACACCATGAAT
>CABHPQ010144319.1:0-47648 GCA_902168405.1 Peromyscus aztecus | reverse complement strand
TGTGTGTGTGTGTGTGTGTGTGTGTGTGTGTGTGTGTGTGTGTGTGTAGGTCAGAAGATTTGTTTTGCTCTATTGCTCTCGGCTTGAGTGACGGGGACAATGTCTGACACTGACCCTGGAGCTAGGCTGCTGGTCAATAAGCCCCAATGATTCTCCCCAACTCCTTCCCCTCACCACCAAGGGGTTACAAGAGCTTGTATGGTATGCCCAGCTTTTTATGTGGGGACTGGGATCCGAACCCAGGTCTCCATGCTTGTGCAGTGAGCACTCTTACCCCTGAGCCATCTCTCCAGCCCCTGCATTAGAATTTCATATATCCTAGGACAGGAAGGGGCAAGAGGATGAGGAATGGGTGGACAGATGGATAAATATATTTGTTAAATATATTTATGTTAATAAATATTCAGGCTCAAGTTATAAATACAGGAAGGCTTACTAAAATTGAGTTGCAAAAAGTAATAAAAGGGCATATAGGGTCTTTTTTCCTTCCTTTATGTTAAGTCTCAGTGCTGGGAAATGACTCAGTACCTCACAAATGTGAGGCAAGAGTTCTACCACTGAGCGGCACTCATTCCATGAAGGTTTTCTTAAAAACCTGTCAACCAAAGGTCCTGAAATCACACAACACAGCTAAGGCCTATTTACCTGGCCACTCAGGGTAAGATCCCTAAGGACTCCAGAGCCGCGAACACGGCAGTTCTAAAGGTGAGGGGTGCAGAGACAGTGAAGGTGGGAACTGACATGGAAACTGACTTAGGCTAAGTTAACCATCAAAATCACAAAAATAAAGACTCAGCACAATCCACCCAGCACCAGATGTTTCTGGCTATCTCTCCTCACTTGTGGCACTTCAAATTTTTACTAACAACCAAGAGTGAAAACGATTGGGGGTGGGGGTGGGGGTGGGGTTAGTACTATTTTTAATAAAAATAAGAAAACAAAGATGAGCATTATGTAACCTAAAATCCATTTTTATGAGTAGAAAAGAACAAGAGTTAGAATCAAAATAAAGAACAGCTGGAATTTTATGACTGAATTTGAAAAAGAAAAACTGAACAAGCTATTCATATTGCTGCTATCTGTCCTGAGGGAACCGTTAAAGATGGTGATAATTTTAAGACTAGTCTATTTGTTACGTACACACTTTCATATTAATATTTTAAAAATACAGACTTCAAAATCTAGATGAGAATGACTTAAAAGAACTGACTCATTTAATTGTGTCCCGTAACCAGTTCAGACACTGAAGTGAAGAGTTACCATGTAGTCTGAGGAAGCGATGAACTCCACAGTTGAATTCTGAACTTCCGGCCGTTTGTGAGGCTCTCCGTAAGACCGAGTCAGGGGGTTATAGAGAAACTCTTCAGGAACTAGACGAGAGGTAAGAACCAAAGCGCATTTAGCGACAACACACCTTCATCACCAATACTTATATTTACTAAAAAAGGAAACCTTTAACCCCTTTAAAAAATGTATTTACTGAGAAAACCAGGAAATCGGCAACCTTTTTCCTTAGACTCATGTCCTATTTATTATATCACATGACATGGAAAAAAATTAGGCAAGCACAACTGGGAAACAGTTTGAACAGGAAGACCTCAAACACAGGTAAAGAGGACAAGAAGACACATGTGTCTGCGTGTGTCTGTAAAGTCAGCCTAGTTCACTGACCCAGACTCACAAGCTGTTGGGTACGTGTGTTCACCGAGTGACCAGCATGGCTTTTTTTTTATGTGCTTTTTCATTTCCTTTTGTTTGACTTTGCCCCGTCACTCTTGTTACTGTGAAGTATCTCCCTCCGAGATCAAACTGGAGGCCCCATTAACTGTCCTGAAGCTGTTTTTAAAGCAGTGAGAGGACAAACACGTGAGGAAGGAGTCATCCAACGACACTCAACTCACCATCGTTAACCCTATAGCACAGGTTGCACATCCAACAACACTCAACTCACCATCGTTAACCCTATAGCACAGGTTGCACTTCCACCTGCGCTGATCAATGAAGGACACGAAGGGGTTGATGTACGTCCGGCACGATCGGCACCTCACAATGGTGTTCGACGTTATCACTGGCAATTGCTGGGAAAGAAAGTAAAGACGCTGTAGCAGCACAGAGACCCCAGTGCAAACCAGGACACAAACACGCCTGCTCCACGTACAAGACATGGGTGTGCTACTAAACACGCCTGCTTAGCAAGGTGAGTAGCTATCACTTTCCACAAAGGCAAGTCAGACCATTAAAGTCAGTCAGGAGCTGACCAAAGAGCCTGGCTGGCCGAGAAAACAATGCCGGGACCTGTCAGCCAGCCTCAGAGCCAGCAGCCGGGGAGCGGCACCCACGCGGAAGAAGGCCCTGCTCTCTGCTCAGCGGCTGCCCCTGCACCCGGCGGGGAAGCTGCTGCTGGCTGACAGTCGTCACAGCAGACGAGAACAGAAGCCGAGGCCACAGAAAACACACCCCATGCGTAGTTTGGAAAGGAACTTTAGAGTTAGTCAATTTAGAAAATAGAGAGCACATTAAAATATCACATACTGTTCTATGTCCCTGAATTCACCCAGTATCATTTTACATGCTTTGTTTGGGACTTAAAAAAAAAAAATCAACACATAATCTTGTATTTAATGTTCCACATTACTATCTTATTGTAATAGCTGCATATCACTGTGAGAAAATAAAATGAACTGAAAATGAGAAAATGAAACTTACTCATAATTCTAGCTTCCAGAGAACATAATTATTAATACATAGTATACATACTTTGACAAGATATCATATGTGGAATCTGTACTTAAAGAAAAACTCAGCAGCTGGGCACAGTGGCTCACACCTCTGTGAGTTCGAGGCCAGCCTGGTCTACAGAGTGAGCTCCAGAACAGCCAGAGCTACAATAGTGAGAGCCTGTCTTTTAAAAAAAAAAAAAGAAAGAAAGAAAAAAAGAAAAACTTTCAGCTATGCATAGAAGAAATTAACTGTCCTGGTTTAATGATGAAGGTTTTAATAGTGTTTAAATTACACACTATTTACTGAATGAATAAATTCACAGGACTGGTTACACATTAAAATTACTTGATTTTCCATTCACTGATATTTTCCATCCGTCCTAGCAGGCAAATAAGTGTCCCACAAAAAAGAATGTGAGAGAGAAATGCAGCTTCAGTATAAATGTCTCTGGCTAAATTTTTTTCTGAACTTTAAAATTTTAATTTTATTTTCTTGGCCAACCAGGCTATTCTGTCAGTTCCTGCTAACATTATCTACACAAATTCTCAGAAAGATGTGGAAGACTCCAGCAAGGTGGCTATTAACCCAAGCTTTCAGTCAGTAGATCTGACATTCTTAGGTCCGTCCCCCCCACTGTCCCAAGGTATTTAATTTCAACCAGATAACCTCCCTCTCTATCTGGACATAACTGTTTAAAAAAAGACCAATCTTAAAGTTTATGCATCATCCATGGTGGCTGCAACTTCCAGACTACTCCTGAGGTTCCAAGTGAGGCCCAGACTTCCTTACAGAACGCCTCTGCTAACTGTACCTTTCCCTGTGTTCACTGCCTCACAGAACTGGACTGATTACGTGTCTGTCAGGCAGCATGCAGCTGTGGTTCACATCTGTCCCACTGGGAGGAAATCCAGGCTGTGGCCACTGCACACCAGTGCCAGGCACAGAGCAGGTGCTCAGAGATATGTGCTGACTTGAATCTTACAGAAATGGTAATTTTTACAAGAAATGAATTACATTGTATTTATTTTCATTTGGCATGTGCCACGGTGTATGGGGTGTGTGGGGGTGTGCTTGCCATAGCCTGAATGTGGAGGTCGGAGGACAACTTGTGGGAGTCGGCTCTTTCCTTCCACCATGTGGGTCCTGGGGATCAATCACCAGCCCAGAAATGATTATTTCCAACTCTACTAAAAGAAGACAAACATTCTTAGGAAACAAGGAAGTCTGGATACCCTGTACATGTACCAGAACCTAAATAGTTAGAATGTACTTTACCGTCAGGTCTCTGAAGGGATGCAACAACAGTCCTAAGGGAAGCTTGGCTTTATTCAGTAAAGCCTGTGTCTGTGGGATGTTTGTCAAGGTACATCGGAAGGAACTGCCAAGACACAAACATGCAGCATGTTAGCTACCGGGGCAGCTGCCCCGGGAAGAGCTGAGTGAGAACCACTTGGGCAGGTTACCACTGCTATTAGCAGGAAGAAGATTACTCAGCCAGGTGTGAATGTAACAGGTGTCAAAAGACCTGAATCAAGGAGCCCCGTTTGCACAGTTGAAAAGCACAGAACAGTCTAACAACAGTGAGTGCTCTGTACAGCACAGGCAGGAGCTACAGAAGACGCCGCCACTCCCGCATACAGTGCTCCCGCATACAGTGCTCCCGCATGCAGTGTTCCTGCTTACTGGACCTTTCATCCTGAGCTCACTCTTACCACAAGACTCATCCAGTCACGGCTTCTCCTCGGGCCTAAGGCCACAAGTGAGTGATGGCTTCTACCTGAGCTCTAGGGCACACTCCTGCTGGGTTGGACAGTCCGGGCAGGGAGAGCTGCTCCCGCAGGCTTGATGAATTCCCTGAACACACTCTGCTCATCCCTCTCGGGGCCTCCTTGCAGTACAGAATCTTAGAACATTTCCCAGGAGTGCAGTGCATTACTCTCTCACTAATCTGATAATGCACATATCTCTTTCTTAATAGAACGGAAGTTTGATGATTCCACAGAGCTCAGGAAACTTGTTTTGGGTACTGCCTTACTCACACCTTGGAAGGCATCCAGAAAATGTTCTGATCAAGGATGGGCCCTGTGTGTAGGTGCTATTACCACAGGCTCCGGCTCCGGTGTCTCTACTCTGAAAATATGAGACTGAAAAGGCTCCATCCAAAGTGCTCTGAGTAAGGACAGGATGTCCAGAAGGTTTCAGATGTTGGAGTATTTCAGATGTTGGAGTATTTCAGACTTTTCAATTAAGAGTGCCCAAACAAAGACATTCCAAAAGCTAGGAGCACTTGTTTGGTAGCCTGAAGCATTTTAGAAAAGAATACTCAATCTGAATTCCTTAATAAATAGAACACTAACACTCAGCCTAGAACCACTTCCACCTAGAACCCCAGTAAAGACCTGGGTCTGTCCTATCTAAAGCCAGTACCAATTACTCTTTCTCATTTTGAAGAGTGCTACTTTCAGAAACCATAACTAAACGAAAGAGTATACACCATTCCCCTAACTACAGTAAGAGTTCTTTATCTGGATGTGAAGTAGTCCAGGAAGATCTTTAACTGGAGTTCCTCCTGACTCAGCGTCCCAAGAGTTCGGACCACGGGCATCCACTACTGCAGGCAGCCAACTCCCATACCTCTGCACACACTACACTCAACTCCTAGAAAACATGCAGTCACTCACTAATGCAAGGCCCCGTCACCCCGAGAAGAGCTTGGACGGAATAGGGACAGGTAGAGCTGTCAGCCTACTCCTTGGTGCTTTTATGGAAACCATCGTAGCACCGTCTGTGCAAGAACAGCCTGAAGAAAGGGATTTTCAAAGACTACCTCACTTTTAGAGTGTCGGGGGTTCTGGGGAGATGGCTCAGCAACATGAGTGCTTGCTGAGCTAGCATAGGAGCTGAGTTCAAATCTTCAGTAGCCATGTGAAAGAGCAGGTGTGGCCACGGGCACCCGCTGTAGGGAGTAGAGACAGGAGGATTGCTGGGGTACGCTGAATGTCAGCTTGGCTCTAGGTCCAGTGAGTGGCTTTGTCTCAAAGGAATAAAGCGGAGTGACAGAGCAGGACATCTGACGTCTTCCTCTGGCTCGTACCACCACAACCAACACAAATACAGTGTGCCACACATATACACCCCCACACTCCCAAACACTGCCAAACTGAGGGAAGCTTCCATCTACTGCTATCAAAACCAAGACAGAAAAGGCCATGTGAACAAAATCAAGGGACTGACAGCATACTGCCTAATTCTGGAAGTCGTGCGCTGTTTTCATCCAAGCTCTCTTATTGTAAAAACACTGTCAAGGAAAGAGTACCTACTCTGGGCTACAGTTTAGCTTGCTGAGCTCTGCACTCAGGTTAGGTACAGGAGCCCAAACAGGAGTCGGAGGTAAGATATTCTTCTCCTGGGTGAGGTTCACAGGTCTGAGGCTTTCTGGCTGTGGAGAACTCTGCAGACTCAGTCCTCCTAGACCAGAGGACAGCTGGTTCACACCCGGGTAATGCTGAGAGAAAGTCAAAGCAAAAGGAAAATTACACAACAAATATGAAGAAAAGTTTCTAAATACTAATTTTAATGCAAAGGAGGCTTCATTGTCATATCTTAACAGTCAATTTAAAGCATAACTAAGCATTTCAAAGCAAAATCAATTTTATTCATAACATCAAACTGTTCAACATAAAAAATATAATTTACATTGGACAGGGATGATAAATTCTGAAGCATTTTCAAGTTCTACTAATTATCAAGTTTCAAGATAAGCCAATGCCTTAGAATGAACACATGTCTAGAGTTCTGCTCCATATGTTATAGTATTACTATGAGCTCATAGCTTTCTTTTTTCATTTGTTTTGTTTTTGTTTGTTTTGAGACAAGGTCTCACTATATAGTTCTGGTTGTCCTGGAACTCGCTCTGTAGACCAGGCTGGCCTTAAACTCAAGAGAGATCCACCTGCCTCTGCCTCCTGAGTGCTGGGATTAAAGGCTCGTGCCACTACACACTTCACAGCTTTATCTTAACTCAAAATAATTTAGTGAATTATTTCCAGAATTTAAAACTACTCAATCTTTGAATTAAGTAAATCAAAAATTACCAAAAGCAATACCTACATTTACACTTCTTTTGTTTTAAGGTCATTTGCATGACCAGTTATTTATGGACTTTCCTTCAAAATACAAAGTACTGTATTTATACAACCACAAAAGTATTCAGCCAAGGAGATAAAAAGCAATCCGTAAGGTTTAAGAAATAAGTTCTAGTACCACGAAAAATATTGTTCTAACTAATCTTACTGCCTCTTGGGGTACATATCAAAGGACAAAAATTATGACAAGATAATCTTTTATTTTAATATGCAATTCATTCAGAAACGGCCTTTCTGTGTTTTCTCATCACTTTTGTAAACTTAATTTAAATTTCCTTTTGTGAATGGATGTCTTGTTTGCATGCATGTCTGTGCACCACTGGTGTGCCTGGTGCCCTCCGAGGCTAGAGGAAGGCATCAGATCCCCTGGACCTGGGATGTGTGTCACAGTAAGTGCTGAGAATTGAACCCAGGGCATCTGTAGGATGTCTCTCCAGCACCAACAAAACAAACCTTACAAAAATCGTATTATTTTGATACCTCACTCTTCACCTGTAATCAACATTTTAAATTACTTTTCCATTTAGTTCTTTTTTTTGCTATTTATAATATAAACTACAATGTGCACACCACTCTAACCCCAGGCTTTTTTAACAAAGGACAGAAAAAAAAAAAGACACACCTTTTGTCTATATACAGCACAGTTATCTTCCACATTCCTTAATAAAGGGGCCAAAAGTTTCATTATGTGTACCAATTCTAACTAATACATACAGAATGGTAACTTCAGGAAAATCACTATTTTTTTTTTCTTTGAGCTGAGGATCGAACCCAGGGCCTTGCACTTGCTAGGCAAGCACTCTACCACTGAGCTAAATCCCAACCCGGAAAATCACTATTTTACCACCCATCCTGAAATAAACAATTTAGGTAATGGTCATCTGGAGTAGAAGGTACAAAGATATCACCAAATGCTAAAACCTACTAGGTACAAACTTAATGAGGAACTTCAAAATGACCAGGAGGTCAGCAGACAAAGCATTAGCCAATCCTCACACCACTGCACGTGAGACAGAAACTAGTTTATATCATTAGGATGTCAGAATCAGGCCTGTGTAAGTAACTACATCAAATAATGAGCCTGAATATAATCAAGCTGTTAGATGTAACTCCTGGGTCACAGGAAAATGACACCACAAGGAAGCAATGAGCACAGCACAGGACAGCTGGCTCAGTCTTCCCATCAGATAAAGGCATGAGCTCAACAGGTAAGGCTTGTTTCAAATTAAAATGATAATTATAACACATAAGCAAACGTAACAGTTAAGTTATTGTTTGGCTAATGATTTGTACAACCAAACAGAGCATTTCTAAACTAACTGGGGAAATCTGCATATTTGCTGAATTTTAATAACATTTAGAAATTATTATTCTTTTTGTTGGCTGTGAGTCATATGATGGATATGCAAGAAGGCTTTTCTCCAAAATTCTCTGCAATCAAGGGAGGAAATGAATGATGAATCCGGGATCAAATCCTAGCACCCAGCCTCTGAAGAACAAAAGACCGTAAGATGCACTTTTCTGAAGAAGGGTTGAAAAGCTGGGCCTTTCTCACCGCTCAGTGAAGGCCATCGCAATCACTCCAAAGAAAGCCTTAGACTTCAGAGCTGACCCACTGATCACACCGTGTGCAACATTTAAAGGATTTCAGTTGTTACAGAAGGCTCCTTAAAGCTACCATATATGGATTCTAGGGACAGCAAGATGGCTCGGCAGGTACAGGCACTTGCCATGCAAGTCTAGTGACCTGAGTTCAATCCCCAAGACCCTGTAAAGGTGGAGGGAGATACCCAGCTCCCTAGCGTTGCCCTTGACCTCCACACGTGCACATACATGAACACAGTTTATATATACATATTCTAACTGGCACTTCAAATCATCTTAAAACGTCAATCTTAGTGGATTGAAAAATGTTGGCCCTACTCTTGCCAAAGCAGTTTAAGCCACTGTGAAAATCTGTCCAGCACTGACTGCCAGAGTTGAGTGTTATGTCCTAGTTACTTTCGCCTAGTTGAGACTTAAGGGAGAGGTGGGTTCTGTGGCTCACAGCTCGAGGTTACAGTCCATCACGCAGGGACGTCACTGGCACGTGAGGAAGCTGCATCCACAGCCAAGAAGCTGCGATGGACAAACGCTTGTGCTCAGCTCACTTTCTCTCCTCTATATAGTTCAGGGTTCTAGTCCAGGGAACGGCTACCTCCACTCTTCCCACTTCAAGAAACTAATTATGAAAATCTCCCCGAGGCTAACAATAACAGTATGGATACCCCAGGACTTAGCAATTCCACTCCTGGATCTGAACATCTGCTTAAAAGATATGGACAGAAATGTTCACAAGAGACCCATTCACAATTCATAACAGCTTCAAACCCAGAAGTTTACCATACTGCCCATCAACAACAATAAGCTGGTACAGTCATAGTGGAGCAGAGCCAACAATGAACAAACTAGAGTCACACAAAGAGCAATACAACAATAATGCATGTAGTGTGACTCCTCTTCCATAAAGCTCCAAGAGAGCAAAAAGTAATCCGGGGTCAAGACAGTGGCTGCTCGTTATTCGGGGGTTAATGATTAGAAGAGGCATGAGACATGTTCAACTTTTTAAAATTCATTAGGTGAAGCAGAGTAAGTAGTACATGCTTATAATTCCAGCAACTTGGGAGGTGAATGAAGGAGGATCAAGGGTTCAAGGTCATCCTTGACTACACAGTGAGTTTGATGTCAGCCTGACCTTCAGGAGACTATCTCAAAAATCGAAGTCAAAACAAAGTCCTATTCTCCTATACCAAGAACAATCATGTTTTCAGCAGTGGCTCTGAGATCATATTTTAAAACTTTGGCAGTCACTACTCAACTTTACCACTGTAATGTAACAGCATCTGTAACAACACAAGAGGCCAATGGCCACAGCTGCATTCTAACAGTGTGAGTTACAAAACCAGGCAAAGGGGCCATTTGCTCCTTGCCTGCTACTTCCAAGAATCAAGCCCATCTCAGATTTTTTTCTCAAGTATATGTTAACTCTACATAGGAATTCACCTAAAGCACAAGCTATCAAGACTGAAACCTGACTGTGTGGATCAATGTACCTACAAGGAACATATAAGAGATGGGGAGAGGAGGTCAGGACCAAGTCAACCAGACTGCCCCAAACTCCTAGTTCGTCCTCCTTTCCTTCGGCACCTAATTCTAAGATGAAAGTCCAGATACAAACAATTTCCTGCTTTCTTTTTCAACTTTTTCTGTGTATAAGTGTAGATGCATGTGTGTGCATGCGTGTGTAGGCCTGAAGTTGATGACATCCTCACTCTCTCTTCTACCTTATTCACTGAGGCAAGGTCTTTCAGTCAAACCCAGAGCTCATGGATGTCTAGTCTCAGTAGCCAGCTTGCTCTGGGGAATGCCCAGTGGAGTGGACTGCCATGCCCACTCAGCAGTTACATGGATGTCACACGGATGTCACATGGAAGTCATACGGATGTCACATGGATGTCACATGGATGTTACATGGATCTAGAGATCCCAACTCCAGTCCTCATGCTTGTGTCGAGCCATCTCCCCAGTCGCCATGTTTTCTTTCTAAGCTAAGCATAAGAGGAAATGCTTTTGCCATTTCACTCATTTCCCTACGTTTTATTTTCTTTTCAATAAATAAAAATGAAAACGATTTTCCATTCTGAATACAACAGAACTGCAATGTTCTTAAAAAGAGCTCAAGGAAGTCACCAGATGATCTTGACCACTACTACAATGGTGGTGGGAATGAAAATTTCCTCTGTAGACGCGTGTATCTGAACAACTGGTCTCCAGTCGGCGGCATTATTTGGGGGAATTTATGAACTTTCAGGCCATGAAGACTTGCTGTAGAAGTATGTCACTGGGAGCTGCTTTCTTTGAGACTATATCACACTCCCGCACCCCCACTTCCAGTTCCTTCTTTCAGTTTCCTGCGTTCCGTGTCATGAAATGGAATCAGCCAGCTTCCTGCTCTGGCCGCCTCATGACATGTCTTCCTCACTGTGACTCCCCCTCTGGGAACATAAGCCAAAATAAACTCTTTCTTCCATAAGTCACTTTGGGTCACAGTATTTATCACAACAACAGAAAAATAACTAACAGCTACTGAGCTCACAAACCAGAAGCTCACCAACTTCTGTTCATGAAGATTCTCACAGGATGATTTTTATATCAGAGCCCTTTAAGTAGAGAATAGTCTAAAATAAATACTAAGTTACATTCTCTTATTTTCTGAGGCAAATCCCAGCTTAGTAATAGAAAATTTTGAAAAGGTTAATGTTAGAGGCTGCAGAAGTGGCTCAATGATGAAGAGCACTGGCTCTTCCTGGGGACCCAAGTTCACTTCCCAGCATCCATGCTGGAAAGCTCACAACTGCCTATAACTCCAGCTCCAAGGGACCCAATACCCTCTTCTGGCCTCTGTGGTTATCCACACATACATGGCAGACGTACAGATGCACGTGTAAACATAAAATTTAAATTATCATTTAATTTCCTGATTATAAAAAATACCTATATAAAAACTGCAAAAAACCTAGATACAATAAAGAAAATCCAAGCTGTGGCTATCTTTTCATCTAGACTCCACCTCTTTAAAGCTCTGATCATCAGAGATGTGCTCTAATTGATAGTTTACAATGTTTATCAATTTACTGAACAGGACTGAAAGCACACCTGAGGATATCCAGAATACGCCGGGCCACTGGGATGTATGCCAGAGCTTGGAGGTGCTGCTGCGTTCTGATAAGCAGGCTGAAGAGTCGGGTAGCCATAGCCAAAAGGCTTTGCTACTTTTGCGGGGTGAGGAGCCGTGGGAGCAGGGGCTGCAGACAGAGCCTGGGCGAGGGTGGGGTTAGGTTCCGGGGCACGATCAGGAACAGGGCTACTTGCTGAAGAAGAATGCATATCTATCAAAGAAAAAATTGAGGTGTTCACAACCCTAAATCAGGATAATAAGCAATAACCCTTGGCATTTTTTTTTCTTTTCAAAATGTTTTACTGTGACAAATACAAAACATATAGCAACTAGAAAGAGTAGATCACTGAACCCATGTACAAATCATCCAACGTCAGTAGCTGTCAATATTCTATCAATCATTTTATGTACTGCTTTGTCCTATGGATGATTTCAACAACAAATTCTTCAGCTGATACTTCTAATAATACCACACACACACACACAGCTAACACAGTAGTGTATATTTTTGTTTTTTAATTCTCTCAGCAGAACTGGAGCTAAGGAGCAGAAAACAAAGCAAGGCAATTAAGATTATAAATAAATTACTCTTTTCTGTAAATTGCCTTTTATCCAACCCTTCATGAAAATTGCGCACCACGAGAGGAGTGACATACTCCTACAACCCCTGGAAAGCTGCATTCTTTGCAGAGATAAATTACTTGTAGAATGTGAAAAACGGGGTCTACAACCTCCACAACAACATCTGGCATCACTAAGTGCCTAAGAAAGTTTAGTGACTGGATGTTCTTTATTTTTATTTAAACTTAAAAATAAATTTTCAAAAATTTCAGTAAAACTGGAAAAAACGGAAAACTCAGCAGCACACACAAAAAGAAAACTAAAAATTATTATGCAGCCAATTTAAGATGTTGGTATACTGACTTGGTTTTATTTAAAATCAACTCTGTAAGTTATAATCACTTGATCTTTTCATATCAAAATGGTATTCTTTACCAGCTATAAGAGTCTGCAAAAACATATCCTGAAAAGTACATGACAATAAAAACCTCATTGTTCAAAGGTCTCTTGAAGAATACCATCCCCTTTTTGACTGTTTGAATCTGTAAGATGCCTGTAGATACTTTGCCACCACCCTGTCTGTCTGTCTGTCTCTCTCTCTCTCTCTCTCTCTCTCTCTCACACACACACACACACACACACACACACACACACACGCACGCACGCACGCACGCACGCACGCGCTCATGGACTCTCTCACCAACTTGCAGGCTTCTCATGGAGAAGCTCAACCTCAGTGCAGCCCTAATCCTCACACTTCCTGCTTGTTGCTCTTTGCTGAGACAGAAGCCCAGGCAGAGGAGTCTCTTAAATGGTAACAGTATAAGTAACAGATGTAAGATAGAGCATTGGAGTTTTAAGCACAGAGGTCTATGGTGGTATTGTGTTCCCCAAAATATTGTGCACCCTAATAAACTTATCTGGGGTCAGAGACAGAACAGCCACTAGATACAAAGGCTAGAAAATGGTGGCACTCACACCTTTAATCCTAGCACTCCAGAGGTAGAAATCCCTCTGGATCTCTGTGAGTTCAAGGCCACACTGGAAACGGCCAGGCATGGTGACACACGCCTTTAATCCCAGAAAGCGAGCCTTTAATCCCAGGGAGTGGTGGTAGAAAGCAGAAAGGTATATAAGGCATGAGGACCAGAATCTAGAAGCATTTGGCTGGTTAAGCTTTCAGGTTTCTAGCAGCACAGTTCAGCTGAGAGCCATTGGGATGAGGATACAGAAGCTTCCAGTCTGAGGAAATAAGACCAGCTGAGAAGTTGGCCAGGTGAGGTTAGCTGTGGCTTGTTCTATCTCTCTGACCATCCAGCATTTCACCCCAATAACTGGCCTCAGGTTTGATTTTATTAATAAGAACTTTTTAAGATTCCTGCTACAGAGGTCTTTCCTCTCCTTTAGGAAAAAAATAATACTTCCTATGTTCCAAGTCCTTTCCTAGTGCCAGACACACAGTAGGCAGGCCTTCAATTCATTTATTATTATCACTACAGGTGTTTGCATAGTTCCTTAATTTGCCTGCAGAAATAAATACAAACCTGCCCAAGGTCACAGACATGCAGTCAGAGCAGTTTACTACAAGACTAAAATCTGCTGGCTGAATGAATACACACAGTTAAACCAAACCAATGTCTGGCACGAGGGCCTTCATCTTTGAGCTGCATGTACTTCAAGGAACATTTACTTCAGGCTAGTTTGGAGCTTGTGAAAGCATACTGAGCTGCAGTAGGCACCTTCAGTACAAGAAGCAACTCTCTGACACTATTTGGTAATAGCAATTGTGACTGAAGTGGTTCCTAAACTCTACACACATGCACACATACTCACCCATCAATTCCTAGGACGAAAAATACCAGACCACAAAAGACTGTTATTCAAACTTTGTTTAAAGTCAGAGGGAACCGAACACTCAGCTGAGGATGAAATTCTCTCCTGGTTCATGGTGTGATGACAGTGTTTCTTAGGTATAGGGCACTACAGCTTCAGCTACATTTCATCCTAGTGAAAGTGATGTTATCAAAGTGATAAGGACACACAGAAGGACAGAGTTATCTGTTGTCATTCTGAATGCTGAAGTCGTGAAGGGAAGGAGCGTGCCAGGTGTGTGTCAGTGACAGGAGACAGGGACATAGGAAGATTGCAGTGTAAGTTACTATAATGACACGACCACTTGTTACAAGAGTTCATTTATTTTCTGTTAATACCACCCACTATTCCTCTATCTCCTCATGCAATGAAATTATTTCTAGATGTAATTAAGAATGATGCCTCTCAGGCGGTGGTGGCGCACGCCTTTAATCCCAGCACTCGGGAGGCAGAGCCAGGTGGATCTCTGTGAGTTCGAGGCCAGCCTGGGCTACCAAGTGAGTCCCAGGAAAGGCACAAAGCTACACAGAGAAACCCTGTCTCAAAAAACAAAACAAAACAACAACAACAACAAAAAATTATATTAAGAATGATGCCTCTAACGGCCTGGAAAGATGGCTCAGCAGTTAAGAGCACTTGCTGTTGCAGAGGACGTGGGTTCAGTGCAAAGGCTCACAACCCTCTGTAACTCCAGCAACAGGAAATGCAACCCCCTCTTCTGATTAGGAACACATATGATACATTCATATATGTATATGTAGGTAAAATTTTTACACATGTGAAATAAAAAGTCATGCATCTAAAACCTACTCCCAGGTGGCTTTTTACCACATGGAGGCACCAGGAGCCATGGGGGAAGTAAGGAATCAAATAATTATCCTCAGAGCTTGCGAGAAGGGACTCAAGACCTATGCATACCAACAAAAATAGCACAATTTAAGGAGCCAGTTTTTAAAAGAAGGGGAAAGAAGAACAGTGTTCTCTAGTAAATAATTTTTTTTTAGAAAGAAAAAAGAAAAAACCAAAACAACAAATTTCTTCAGGCCACCAGAAACAACTTGCATGGCTGACATACGACAGTATTAAGGCTGAAAGATGCAGGAAAATGTCCCACTTTTTCTGTTAAAAGTGCAGTCTGCTTTTGATACGATCACAGTCACCTCTAAAGTGACTAGTGGCCAGTGACTTCAATGAACAGTGCAAGCTCTACGAAAGTTACCTGGGTAGCTGCCTCCTTCCAGGGCGTCGTAGCTGTTGGGCAAGGGCGAGGCGCTGCTTGTGGTGGAAGAGCTGTCGACACCTGGAAGGAAAAGCAGACACCCGCTAAGGTCACAGTGACAGGGCATCTCCCCGCTGCTGCCGGCACAGGACTAAAGATGGATTTGCTCAACTAGGAAAATTCCCAATGCTTGAAAAAATTAAAATGACTGATGTTTGAAAATAGTCACACATACTTACACTCACGCACGCACGCACGCACGCACGCACGCACGCACGCACACACGCCCACGCCCACATATTATCCAAATGGCTCTGCAGGTAAAGGCACCTGCCATGATAGACTGAACAACTGACCACCTGAATCTGATCCCAAGAGAGAAAACCAACTCTGGAAAGTTGTACCCTGACCTCCACATACTGGCCATGGCAGGCACATGCCCACCCCAACATATACATAAATGTAATAAAAAATTAGTTTGAAAGATTAACAAACAATGGTGGGGAGAATATGCGGCTGATGGGTGGGATAAAATCTGGTTAGACATACATTAACTTCAAGAATAAACATCAAACTCTAAAAGTAAGCAAATATAAATTTAGGGCTAGCAGATACTTTAATGGAACCATACCTGAAATATTACATCTTTCAAGGTATCAAATACACTTTATTAGTATTAGATAGTTTAAGATAATAAAGATGACTTTTAGCAGAGCAGAGCTGTATCATACATTCATCAAAAACCCTGAGAGATGGTTCAGCAGTTAAGAGATCTTCTACAGGAGGACCTGGGTTCGATTCCCAGCACCCACATGGCAGCTCCTAACTAGCTGTAGCTCCAGTTCCAGAGGATCTGATGTCCTCTTGTGACCTCTTGAGCACACATGTGGTACATATATACATACATGCAGGCAAAACACTCATACATATTTTTAAAAAAAGCCAATAAATAAATAAATCAAGAAGACTTTATGGCTTGAGTTTCTTCCACATAACGTGAAAGTATTTTTGTGCCTCCAGTTATCATGTGCAGAATACAGATCAGACAACAGCCACCACACTGAAAGGGGAACATCAATGGAAACCATGCTAGTGAACACAGACATCAGACAATGAGAACTTACTGTTTGTGCCCATTCAAACCGGCTAGATTAAGAAAAGCTGAGTGGTGCTAGGACACATGGGAGAACAGAACATGAGATACAGTTCTTTCATTCATTCACTCAACAAATACTTCACTGGGAATCTTGGGTAAAAACACTAGAGTTACACTGATCTATAGAAAATGCATATGGCCCCTCTCTAGAGACCCAAGTGACAAAACCCTTGTACAGAGGTTCTCCCTGGCTCTTAACTGAGACATAACCAGGATTGTAGGTTTCCTTTTTCATTTATTTGACCTGTTCATCCAGTATGTATTATATACTGAGCACACCCTGGCCCACCTCTCCCCTTCCATCAGTTCCTTTGTTCACACACACAATTTCACTTCCACTTCCATGTCATTTCTGTGTGCATGAGTTTATACACTTACACAGGAATCAGAGATGAGAGGACACATACAAATTTTGTCTTTCTATGACTGATTTCATTCACTTGATATGATTATCTCCAGTTTCATTCATTCTCCCTACAAACAACTTACACTCTTTATGCCTGAAAACAAAAACCTCCACTGTAGATAAAAATCACTTTTTATTTATCTATTCCTCTGTTGTTGGACACCTAGGTTGACAGAGTTTAAACTACATTTTAGCTTGATTTTCAACTGTGATGTAAAAAGAATGGGCATGCATAACTATCCTTCACTGAATATAACCTTCAGATAACCTTAAGAATTAACTGTATCAACTAAGGACATGATCAACAGTTATTTGTATAGGGATGTTTTATTCTCAGCAAAGAATATGATTTCAAAGCATAAAAATGCAAGTGGAGAGTCTGCCATTTACCTGCTATATAACTTCAGGTCAGTGAGCACTTCCAACAAGCACATGGCTAGCTAGAGTTCAGCAGGTAAAGGCAGGTGCCACCAAGGCTAACTACTTGTTAGAAGACAACTGTATTTATTAACAGCACCCCTCTTATGGTGATGAAGTAGAAAGCTATGTATACATGCGCCACTTCTCTTAATGAAGAATGGAAAGTAATGGTTCTGTTTGTTCACATATATAACTCAAGCAAAATGCTGATTGATGTACAGGGTCAAAGGTCTCTCAGTGTTGGGCACAGTGGCACACACCTATAATCCTGGACTTAGGAGGCTCAATATTAAGCTTAAGCCTGGGATACCTAGTGAGATCCTGTCACCAAAACACAACAAAACATATTGTAGTACTGGCATTAAAAAAAAATATGCTAACGGCCGGTGTGGTAGTATATGCCCATAATTCTAACACTCAGAAAGCTGAGACAGAAGAATCATCAAGTGTGAAATCTGCCGAGGCTACATAACAACACCCCATCTCAAAACAAATAACAAACAAGCAAGCAAACATAAACACGCAATACAAGTGATCACCAATAGATGATGGCAAAACCAAATGTGCTGTAGCCAGCATAATGCACTACAAGTCAGTCAAGAGGAATTAAGTAGTCACCATTGCTGTAATGTGAACAAATCCTGAAAACATCTAAGGGAAAAAGGCCAGGCAGGAGGGCGTACATATACTGTACAGTCCTATTTCAGTAGATCCCTAGAATAGTCAATCTAGAGTCAGAGGGTAGACCAGTAGCCACTGTGGGCCAAGAGGAGAGGAAGAGGAGAAGCCACAGCTTAATGAGTAAAGGGTTCTTTGTGATGACAAAAATGTTTCGTCCTATTTAACTCAACCTCCTTTAGTACATCACAAAGCTAGCCAGCACCAGGAGAGAGTGCCGTGGCCCAGCACAGGAGGGGTACGATAAAATGACCATTGTCTAAGTGTTCACTACAACCACACAACTCTTGAAAACCCAGAACTCCATGTGCTGAGTATACAGAAGGCAGAGAGCACATGAAAGGATGCTCAGCATCACCAGCTGTTAGGGTAATGGGAATCAAAACAGTAACACGGTGCCAGCTTCACATCCACCAAGACAGTTAAAAACCAAAAAGACTCATAAGAGCATTTTTGTGGTAAGGATACAGAAAAACTGGAAACTTCATGGAATTGTATAACAGTATAGCTGCTTTAGAAAACAGTATAGCAATTTCTAAAAAATATAGTTACTAGATGACCAAGAAATGTCATTAAGATAAATGAAAATAAACCTTCACAAAAACTTACTGACAAATGTTCATATAGCCAAATGTTCATTATAGCCAAAAAAGAGAAACAGCCCAAATGTCCACCAACTCAGGAGTAAGGAAATAAAAGGTGATAACAAAATGGACTGGTTGTGGGCCCATGAAAAGGAATGAAGTGCTGACGGAGCTGACACCGTGGACGAGCCTTACAGACGATGCTCAGAGGAAGAAGTCAGTCACGAAACACTCAGCAGTTGTCTGAACCAGCTGTTGCTGAGAAACGGAGAATGCGAAGTGACTGCTGAAAGACAAACAGTTTCTATCTGAGGCAATGTGAATGCTCTGCAAAGGTGACGGGTAATAAAGTAAGAAAATAGTAAAACTTGCTGAGCAGTACACTTAAGTAAGTTAATTTTATGGTATGAGCTATACCCCAATAAAACTGCTATAAAATACTATGGTAAGGCAAAAGTAGGCAGATCTCTATGAGTTCAAGGCCAACCTGGTCTACATAGGCCAGCGAAGGGTACATAGTGAGACCCTGTCTCAAAACAAACACCAACCACCATCTATGGTATATTCTACCAAAAAGTGGTTTAAATGTAACTGTCGAAACACAGTGATTTTTGCTGGGCACGGTGATGCAAGCTTCCCAGCACTCAGGAGGCAGTGCAAACTGAGTCTAAGCCAGTGGTTCTCAACCTTCCTAACACACTGTTCATAATACATTGAACAATGATACCCTTTCCTACAGTTTCTCATGTTGTGGGGGGCCCCAACCATAAAGTTATTTTCATCGCTACTTCCTAACTGTCATTTTGCTACTGCTATGGACCATACTGTAAATATCTGATATGCAGGCTATCTGATATGTGACCCTGTGGGGTTAGAGACCCACAGGTTGAGAACCACTGCTATACGGTGACTTAAAACTGTCCATAACTCCAGTTTCGGGTGACCCAGTGCCCTCTCTTGCCTCCTTGGGCCTCAGGCACACATGCAGTGCACATACATGCAGACAAACACTCATAAACATAAAGTAAACAACTCTGGGACTGGAGATGGCTCGGCTGTTAAGAGCACTGCCTGATCTGCCAGAGGATCTAAGTTCTGTTCTCTGCACCCTCAAGGTGCTTCTCAACTATCTTAATCTCTAGTTCCAGGGGATTCAACACCCTTTTCTGACCTCCATGTACAATAGGCTCTTCCATCCAAACCTAATAACCTGAGTTGGACTGCCAGGATCAACACGACAGAGGAGAGGAGAGACTGCCACAATTGTCGTGACCTCCACTGACAGGCTGTGGCATACACGCATCCCACATAAACACACAAATACAAGGGAATGCTTAAAAAAAAAATCTTAGTAACAAAATCTCAAATAATTATTCTTGAGAAAGAATGAAGCCAAAGATAAGAAGATATTCATATCAAATTATTACAGACCATACTTCTATCTAATCCCGAATTGGAGGCTCTTTCATGGCAAGTCAATGTTAAAATTTTAATATATTAAAAATTTGCTCACTTTGAAGTGGACACAAACTCCCACCCCTGAACAAACAGCTATTGCAACTGATATCTCCTAAGAAAGGGAATCAGTTTTCTTCAATGGAATGTCATTTTGTGTATCAAGCACACTACAGGCCAAGCATTCCTAGGAGTGTTGGTCTCTCTCTCTCTCTCTCTCTCTCTCTCTCTCTCTCTCTCTCTCTCACATCTTACTTATTTTCTTTCTCTTTTAGCGTCTATTCTGATTTTCATTTTTTGCTGTTTTTCCCTTTTTTTGAGAGAGAGAGAGAGAGAGAGAGAGAGAGAGAGAGAGAGAGAATGAGAACTTGAGGCTGCATGAGGAGCACAGTGGAAGGATTTAGGAAGAGATGGGGGGTAGAAAGACTATCCTAAAAATAATACTATATGAAAAAATTTAATACAAGTTTAAAAATTGCCCATCTTAATAATGCCGTAGCTACAAACTTTCAAAGTATTACTTTTATAAAAACAGTTGTTCTAATTTAGTTAGTGACTTTAAGTCTGCTCACTTGCTTTCAGAAGTCCAAATCTGGTCACAGTATCAAAGCAGTGCCAGTTGTAATCACAAAGGGACCACTAAGAGTCAGGAACAATTAACACAGTTGAACTCTGACACAACTTAATGCTTAACTAATCCACTGTAGTTCATTCACACCATCCCTGCCACCACTAGTCAGAACTGTACTAAGCATGCACACATGCAAACATACATGAAACCTGTATGTTGACATTCTTAACACGCTTAAAGACATCTCCATGAATTCACTATAATCCTAGAGGAAAACCATCTAAATAACCTACACACTGTAACCCTTCAAACTATGGCTTACACTTGGCTTGCACCCTCACTTCTCAAGACTGTGGGACCATCCTCCCTCTTCTCTCACAATGTAGCTATACCACACGCCTACCAACCAACACGCCTACCAACCAACACGCCTACCAACCAACACACCTCCTTCTCCCCCATGTTCAAGGCTAGTCCACTCTAGTCTGATTCCCTTCTCCGCTTGAGAAATCTTTCCTTATGCCAGTAGAGAAGCATTTCCTCTCCAGGTAAGGCATCGTTTAAAATTCCAAATCAAGTTGTACTATAGTTATAAATGCTGTTTCTCTATCCTAAGTATTTGCGGAGGCCACTGTATACTTCTTTAGAACAAAAATACAGACTGAACATTTCTTATCTAAAATACATAGAACCAGAAAGGTTTCAGTTTAAAATTTTTTTTCAGGTTCTGGAATATTTATATATAAAAGATGAGGTATATTTGAAACCAATTCTAAACATAGAATCATTTATATTTCACATGTACCTTAAACATGGGGTCAAAAAGTAATCTTCCATATTTCTAGTGCATCTAGGATTAACTATGACCTACCGTGAGGAAGTACAACTGTCCTCTTGAGTCATATTGGTACTGAAAAGGTTTTAGCTTTTGTAGCAATTCACACTCCCGATTAAGGAAACGCTATCTGGCCCATTTCCATGTGAAAGCTAATTTTAGATAAATGAACAGTTTGATGGATTATCCCCCTACAAACCTTAGGTAGCTCTAGGTTCCTCAGTCTCCTTACACCAGAAGCATAAGAATGATGAGGCCAGCTGGGGGAAATGTCTAGGAATGGAGTTCACTTTTGACTCACAAAAAACCAGAGGAGGAAGAAAGAAGGGGTGAGAAGGTGGGACGGCAAAGGAAGAGGAGCCAAATGAACACTCACCTGCACTACAGAGGGAGACCCTCGTTCAAAAAGAAGTACAAACAGCACAGGCTCTCTGAAGCTGAGAAAATATAAAAACCCTGGAGCCTGAAGCAAAGGCCCAGGTTGTCCTCTAGGGCTCAACAAAGACCACGATATTTCCTAGTACTGCCCAATTTCAAGTTAACTGTGTAACCAGAGGTTCTGCTTCCCACAACTTACAGAAAACATGCAGGAAAAGGAAAGAGAGACTCCATGTTCACCACCTACTGGTTGAGAAAAAGCGGGTACCCTATACCTCTGACCTGTTCCTTCTTAGTAACAGGTTTGATAACAACACCCACCCAGGACTAGAAGAAGGATTCACCCAGAGTCACAGACACACATGAAATGCGCACTAATGATACTAAAGGAATGTTCCCTTCTCTTTCTATCCCCTCATGCCTAAGCAATGTTATACCTACAAGGGAGGAAGGAAGACACCAGAGTCCATCTAAAGACACTCCCACCAGCCAAATCCAGAACAAGATGCTATCAGGGGTCCTCATAAAAATAAGCCCATCTCATCAATACAGGACCCGAGAGTTTGAAAATATTAATGAATACTAAAGCAATGGGTAACAGCTAAAGAAAGAACATGGTATTCAGGACTGGAGCGATGGCTCAGCAGCTAGAGTACTTGCTGAGCAATGAGGACCAGAGGTCAGAGCTCAGCACCGACATAGAAGCCAGACATCCGTTGCATGCCTGCATTTCCAGCTCCAAGAAATCCAAAGCACTCGCCTGACCTCTGCTTGTGTCCAGACTCATGCATCAGCACATGATATTCACACACATAAGAATTAAAACACAAAAACCAGTATATTTGCCCATCTCAAAACATCTCTCCAAAGCACTCATTAGCTTCAACAAGGAAGAGCAGCTTTCCAGAGTCTGTGTGGCAGCTACCACCTTAACAGAACGCTCGCTGTTAACTGCATCAACATGGAGCAGGCATCACCAGGGTACTGCAAACACAACACGGCTTGAGAAATCCTGTCCGAGCTGTGTGCTCTAAGTCAAGTGTGGCCGTGAACACATGTAATTCCAGCAGCTGAGGGGTGGAGGCAAGAGTTCAAGGCCAGCCTTGACTCTACAGAGACTACGAGACCAACATGGGCTACCTGACACTCTGCCTCAATAAATCGAAACAGCAGCGAAAAAAGGAAAAACTATATGATCTGACTCTAATCATCAGGAAACATTTAAAAAAATAATTGGCTTATGTGAATGGACGTTCCCAGAAACAAGCCACACCCGTGTTAAACAAGCTACAAGATAGCAACAGGTTTTAGAAAGCAAGTATGCTATAGGCTGAAAGCCAAAATTATTTTGAGCTAGCTTTAGCTCCCTTACTAGCCATTTATTTCCCACCTGTGTGTGTGACCTAACAGTCTCGTGACTTATTAGGTAAATCCTTCTGGAATGTACACAGAGACTCAGCCTCCACCAAGGCAACAAGAATGTCAATCAGATCCTATCTCAGAAGCACAGCAGAGGTTCCCCCATCTTGCTGTGTATCCTGTCTACCTGGTGTTTCCACTAATGTATTTGACGAGCACCTTGATTTATGGCTTCCTTTATTCTGCTACTATCAAAACTCCATGAAACCACTACATGGGAACATGGTATTTAGGACAACCTAAATCTGCGTTCCTAAGCCAGTCACTCACATGAGGCTTTAAGTAAATTCTCTCTTATTCCCTTTGAACTGAGAGCTTTGTTTTTGTTTGTTTTGCATCGACAGAGCTATTGTAGACATACCAAGTTCAATGAATTATTATGGGTTGGACCCTGGGCCATGAAAACAGGTATAAAAAGTGAAATTGGGAAATCACTAAGAACTGACCACGGGCTACACACTAGCCATTACTGCACCGATGTTCAGTTTCCTGGAACTGTCCTACCTTGGTCACTAGGCAATACACACCACAGTATCTGGTAGTAAAGTTCATGCCTGTGATTTACTTTCCGACAACAAATGGAAAAATACATGAAGAATTATAAAGAAGGTGGTTTATTTGGGCAAAACATATGGGGATATCTTTTTAAACTTTAAAAATCTGAAATCATGTTAAAATACAAAATTTAAAACATTTCTGAAAAATAAATGGTATTTTTATATATTAAGGAAAATTTCTTCCTAACTGGCATCTCTTATTTTTATCCCTCTCAAATCATGTATAAAGATTTGAATATTTTAAAACATACACACAGAACAGCAACTTTTGATTAGACAAATTGTAGTAAATCCTTCCATCAATAATCAGTAACAGTAAGAAGAAAATCATGGTAACTTGGATGAGCATTATTTATCTACTCTTCAAGCGTTAATATTAGTGGGAGAACTGAACTGTCTAATTTTTAATAGTGTTCTACCTATCAAGCATAAAAAATACAATGGAGCAGGCTGTCACCATGCAACCATATACCTTCTTTAGTGACTGTGACATGATCTGCTGTTTCATGAGCAGGAAAACACTGAGATGGCACTTCTAAGTGTGCGCTAAGAGAGCCCAAGGGACCCAGAGCCCAGAGATCACTATCTTACTTCTCTATCACATTATAAAGTCCAGCTAGCTCAATTTGATTCATCTGAAGGAGCATGCACAGCAGAAAACATGAGTCCTAAAGGGTGCTACAGCACTCAGCAGGGCTGCAGTCAGGTCTCATTCCTTTGCACACAGCTTGGGAAGACAGGCATGTCTACAAGAAGAAAACAGTCAACCATCATCAAAGATGTGATCCAATCAAGTGAGCCAACCTCTGTAACCCAAACCGAGCGGTTCAATCTGCTCAGTCTTCACACATTTTCTAAAGGCTAAGATTGTAAATAAAGACAGTTTAAACAGGCGAAGACGGAAACTGTGTAAAGCTAAAGCAGACCTGCTTCCTCATCCTCATCCTCCTCTTCCTCATCATCGGAAGCTGATGACAAGGGAGTTGGTGTGGAGCTAGCTTGATTATTAACATAGTCACCATACTGCATGCCTGTAAAGTGGAAAGCACAAACACAAGAGTCAAACCAACAGGAAAGGCAAGGACATAAATCTTGACATTACATTCAAAGTGAGAAAGAACTCTGACATTCCAAAGAACATCCCAGCATGCATATTAATATCAGCAGATTATTATCAAAACCAGAACCATTAGAAAAATCTATGCAAAGCAGTTTAGTAAAAGCGATTTAATTCGAACTAACTGGTTTAAGCATGAAAAAAGTACCATATATTACTGACTTTGGAATCCACAGTGGGGTTCTCAGAAAGCATCTGTGAGCTCTAGCTCCCTTTACCGTCTTCAGCCTTGGGACTGTTGTAGGGCACTTGCTTTGAGAATGTGCTTTCCCAGCAGGCAGTGATCATTTCTACTGAACTAAATTTGTATGGCTGCATGCAAAACGCTTTCAGTGCTAGGTTCCTTCTGTATGCTACTGCCACTCTGATGGTAGCTCGGTTGCCTTACGGAGAAGAGTGACAGTTAAAAAGCTGGACTGAGTACAGTTCTCTGCTCACTGGGGACACTGGGGCCTTAAGTTCACAGTGGCAGAGCAGTGCCTTTCGTGAGATGCCCAGTCCCGTGAGTGTCGCCCTACAGCCTACGTGTGGGTGGAATAAGATCAGGGCGTCTGAACTCCACCATGGAAAAGCACACAGTCTGGTGTGGTGCCCTGTGGAAGGCTTCCTTTGTCATACAGTTACATATTACTAACTTATCTGGTACGGTCAAGATGTGAAAATTAACATCCATAAAAATTTAAAGGAAAATACAATTAACCTAACTTAAAAATGACAACACTTTACAAATAGGAGTAAACACATGCTTACAAGGAAAATCTCACAGCTCTATTTTGAAAAAGAAAAGCTTCAGAAGCAGAGCTGGGATCTCCAGGTACACTCAGTACACTGGAGGCATGGGAAGCGTCAGCAATCCCAGGCTCTGCTGCCTCACAGGCTCTCACCGTTATTTTTCAGGGGGCCTTTTTGGTTATGTGGGTAAACAGAACTCATCTTGAGAGTGAGAAAGTGCTGCTAACAATCACATTTGAGCTCAGAGGAGAGCAAAAGTTAATCTGTAGGTAAGTAAAGCTTTGCTCTTCCCACTAATCCGAAGTGTCGTGGGAAATCTGCTAGCTTTACTGTTTTTTTTTTGTTTGTTTTTTTTTCCACCTGGTTCGCTCTGTAGCCCAGACTGGCCTTGAACTCATGGTACTCCTCAGTCTCAACTCCCTAAGTGATGAGATTACAGGTGTGAACTATCATCGTACCTGGCTAGCTGGAACATTTCATACAGTTAAAATAGCAGTTATCTTGAATTCAGCTGAGAAAGTAAAACTCAATAGAAAATAGGTTCACATATTACATAACAAATTGACACCTTCCAAAGTCAGTGGCATGGTCCTCTAACCATCTCTTAAAATAAAAATTTATCTAATATTAGACCATAAGCTAAATATACAAAGAAGTTAAAATTAAACAGATCAATAGCAAAAGGTTTTTTACAGAAGAAATCCTGAAATTTAATGACTTACTTTAAATGTCACACTTCTTCAATGGGCTATTAATAGTGTACTTTAAAGGTACACACGTGTGTGTAAAGAAGACACAAGACAAAGAAGAGATTCTGCTGTCGTATTAAAGAGGCCAGCAAAGGAACAGAGAGAAGAGATCATTCTTCAGGACTGGGTTAGTGTGGTTGTTTGGTGATACTACCCAAAGGAACCACAACACAAAGCAACTTTATACACATAGTATAAAATCAATATTTTCCTCTCCTACAGATTTAAACACATTTATTTCAATTATTAGAAAAGAATCTAAGACCTAGTTGAGAGAAAATGAGATGGCTAAACAGTGATTAAAAACTCATATAGCAATCATTTAACTCACTAAAAAACATTTAAGTAAGAGAATAATATTATGAATTGCAGACCTTAGAATATATTGTGGTTGTCCATTTACTATATTAACTAAATGTCACATACCTTTCTCTCACCATGACTTTTAATATGTTCAGAAATTAGCTTACCTTTGCTTGTTCAAGTAAGCTCCACTAAAAGCTTGGGAATATTAATAGATAAGAACATGACATTTCAGAACCACAAAGGAATGATAATAGCTCTGGAAGAAGATCACTCCACATTTAAAGGTCCTGTTTCAGGTATATATAGTATATTTAGAACGCAACCAATGGGGAGCTTTTGCCACAAAGCAGCTAACTGCCCCATAACCAACTCCAGCGTACATGAATCCCACAGTGCTTTATTCAAACCCTCTTTAAGAGCTCAAACCCATACACATGGGTTAGGTCAACCATAAAGTAAGAGACTATAACATTGCCTCCCAGAGCTCATCCTGAACCTGCCACAGAACTATACAAAACAGAACCGTTCTTATATTCAAAAGCACCGAATTAGTCAAGACATAAGAGCTCCGAATTTAGTGACCCCAAGAGGCAGAGTACTCCCAGGATCTGACATAACCAAGAGCACCCCAGTTAACAGACTCCAGAATGAAGAGGCTACTCCCCCGGTACCAGTGCTCACAGGAACACACAAGAAATAAACCAAAAAAATTAGGATTTCTCTGGGAGTTCTCCTACTGAGCTCTCTCAGAAAGAGCTCACTGCTTGATAATGCCTGGGCTTTTGCGGGCATACTTCCTGTGGGTTTTGTCTTCCCTATTAAACATGGAATACTGCTATTATGGAAGTTGAAGAAAAACTCATTTTGTTTTCCTTTCCAGTGTGTCCAAACTAAATAAAGCCACTTTCCTTGATAATTCTTGTTTCCTAATTTCTTCTGGAATATAGGAAAATTGAAATTATGGACCCAAATTTCACACTCTCCTTGCAAAATAAATAGGTAGATAGTAGGCGGGCAGTTAGGTAGGTAGATAGACAGACAGACAGACAGACAAATAAGTGATGCATAGCCCATCCTACCCCTCATTCATTCCTGTGGTCTGGGGATGTACTGACGTGGAGCACATGCCCAAGCTTCATGTGCCTTACGTTTGATCCCCAGCAGGAGGGGTGATACTGAAAAGCACATCTGGATTAAATTACCTACTGCTAAAGATCTTCTACAGAACACATCCTTTGGGACTGTTTAACAAAAGCTATCTTTATTGTCCCCACTCCAGCTATGCTGAAAAGAAACTGAACTGGTCTCAAGAGAACAACCCCACTGTGAAGGGCATTTTATTTTATTTTTTAATTCAACAGTTTTGAAGCAACTTTTATCTTTCCTAAGATTATCTTCAAAGCAGCACATGTTAGAAGACCTCACAAGGGCTCTCATGAAATACCAGCTTTATAATAAACACTCAGATGCCCACTCTGATGGTACTATTTTTCCACCTAAAGAAGTACCGTGCAGACAGCCTCCCCATGCCCCACTTTACAAAGGACACAGTAACCCTGACTTATCTAAAGTTCACTCTGAAATACTGCACTGAAGTAAAAAAAACCTCTCTCTGTAGCTACAAAGAAAGCATGCTCATTCCTTACATGACTAATGAAGGACCCAAACTTAAAATTTCCTTTTCTGAAGATGCCTCAGGTGCAGGCGAAGCATGTGAGAAAGAGAACTTCTCTGGTATGGTCCTTTTCAGAAGCAAAAAGGGGAAGCGACAGGGTAAGGACAGTGAGTGAGTATGCTTTATCAGTCTGCAACCACTACATGTCAAAGAGCTATCCACTTTCCAAGTGTCCCGTGAGAGCAAAGCAAATACAGTAAGAAATACTCCACCAATGAGCAGTATGACAGGGCAGATAACCACTGGGACCCTGCCAGCACTCAGGAGGTAGAGGCAGTCGGATACTGAGTGTGAGTTCCAGGTCAGTCAGGGCTACCTAGTGAGGCCCTGTCTCAAACAAGCAAACAAACAAAAAACAACCAGGACTCTGGGTTCAATCAGGTTCAGTGACGGACTAGTTGCTAGTGCTTAGGACGTTACCAATTGCTGTGCCCAGTACCACTGGGTCTTGGAAATCTGACTGGAGCGACGCAGGAATGAAGAAACTACAGACACTGAAGAAATGACAGACACACATACAGAAAAGCTGAGGTCGGGTGGGCTTTGCTCTCTCTGATGGAGAGCACTTACTAAGCAACCCGGCAACTCAGCATGTTTATTATGTACAGCACAAGGAGGGTTAGTCGTGGTTGGAGGTGGGGGAGGTCTCTGTAAGGGAACAGTCTTAGGCTGTAAATATCCAGGAGGAGGAAGCTGCAGTTGGGAGGAGGAAGAAGCTGCAGTTGGGAGGAGGAGGAAGCTGCAGTTGGGAGGAGGAAGCTGCAGTTGGGAGGAGGAAGCTGCAGTTGAGGCTTTCTGTACACACTGTCAACATTCGTGTTGGACCAGGGGAAGGCTGTGGCCCTGAGCCTGACCCAGAAAAGGCTTTGCCATGTCCATGGATCTGAGGCACTGGGTCCTTGACATGGCTGTGCTCATGTCAGACAGACACATTCACTTAGGCCTTCCTCTGCTCCCTACATCTCCCCCTTTCTGATTTCTTAGATGCTCACGATGACTCTCCACGTTAGTCCAGAGGTGGCTCGCTGTAATGCTCAACACCAGACTGCAAGGATGAGAAGAGGGAAGATCGTAACAGCCGCTGTGCCCAACAAAAGCGAAAGGAATGCTAACAGGTTAAATAGACTGAAGCCCGAAGCTTGTCCAGGACTATTACAAAAGCCTTCTGCATTCCAAGGGTGTGCTGACATCATTGGGCCAAATCCTCACTAGCACTGTAGGTCCAAACCCCCAGGGTGGCCTCAGTTTGTCCCCCAATCATATGTGCTGTTGCTGTAAGGGGCGGCTGCCACACAAGTCTGAATCCAAGGGCTGTAGCTCACCCCCAATAGCTGAAGAGAGCCCCCAGGACGCCAGGTGTTTACAGAAGGGTGTCATCAGTATAAACAGATATGGAAGGATGTGACTGAGCCACTAAACGAAAAAGCAGTGGCCTGGGGCTGTAGGTCCAGTAGGCTCTTCCCCTGACTGGACTTACCTGAATGGATATGATTACCAGACACATCAGAAATGTAGCCGCCGGGTTATTCCCCAGCCCCAGGCCTCGCGCTCCCTCCTCCGACATTTGCATCAGCCTTTTTATCTGCCCCCATGTTGGTGGTGTCGCCCTCCTGGAAGTTTGTGCAGGAGGCCTCCTCCTTGGGGAGCGCTCGACCGGCTTCAAGGGCCACACTTTCGGTTTCTCTGGGGGCTCCGGTCTCAGCCTCTTCACACCTGCAACCAGGAACTTCACTGCATCCACAGCTCTTAGATGCCTTGAAGGTACCCAAAGTGGCTGTTGTACACCTTCAGGGAAGACACAAGAATACCCTCTTCCCTACATTAGCATGGGGAACAGGCCAAACCTTCTCCTGTCGTGGCATGTTTCTACAGCACCTTAGGTTTTGTTTCCCTGTCCTTTGGCAGCCAGCGCCATTCTGTGGCTGTAAGGCCATCTTCTATACGATTTAAAATTTAATGTATATAAAGCCCTGTTTAGAGAATTGGTAGGGGCAGAGAATGTCCCCCTTTTGCTTTTCTAATTGTTGCCTGAGTCATCTAGGGGACCTTTCTACATCAGCCTGTCCCTGAGGGTTGTAAGGAATGCCCATGTTGTGAGCTACTTTGTGTTTTAATGCAGAAAAGGTATAAGCAGGAGCACCGTCCACCGTGAGGTGCTGGGGATGGCCCATAGTGGAAAATGCAGCAAGGCAGTGAGCAATAGTGTGTTAGCAACCTCCCTGGGTAAGCAGACCCAACAACATGACAACTGCGAGCAACAGGAACATGCACAAACTCCACTCTCCCAAAGGAGACGGCATGAGCACCCATGTGCCAGACAGAGAACACTGGGACATAATTCCAGGGTCCCTGCCACCGTCCTATGTGACAGGCTGGAAAGGACTACAGTGGGCACACTGCTGAACTGTTAGCCTCGCCTGCTCTGGGAAAACAGCAAGGCCGTTCTGTAAAGAGGAGGCACTTTGATGACACAGAGGATGACTATCACAGGCTTTTAAATGAAGGCCGACTGCACAGCAACAGGGAAGCCAAGCAAGGACCCTGAGACCACGGTGTCAGCCATGCATCAGCGTCAACCAGTGGCCTGGGAGAGCTGAATGTGGCCAAATATGGCAAACATAGCAAGGACTCAGACAAGGAAACAAGAGTTTCAGACTCCTATGGAAAAGATGGCAGAGCTCTTGATCTGGTGCCCAACTAACGTAGGCTTGCCTTACTCCTACTACACAGGAGCGTTGGCTGTAAACACGGACATAGGGAGGGCAATCTCACCCGAAACTATGCAGACTGCAGAGTTCAGCTCACTGAGTACATTGTGCATTTTACTTCAGAACCCGGAAGAGTGGTAGACAGCTACAACGTTGCTACAAGTGTCTGTAAAGACAGTCCTAGCTAAAGCAAGGGGTTAAGACTATATGGCCTCAGGAAAATAACCCCACGAAAGGGTGTACAATATCTTGAATGGTAGCAGATGAGAATCAAGCTGGCCAGGGTGATTAGTCAAAGAGCACGGCCAGGCAGTGGACTACTGCCGGAGCCAGTGTTGCTGCTCTCCTGAATACGGGATGGTTTTACTTCTGGCTCCTTACTCAGCGTTCCCTCTGAGATTAATTTTGCCACCAACGAATAGCAAAGGTTCAAAACCCTGGATGAGGAATGCCCTAAATGTAGCTATTTCAAAATGCTCTGCAGTTGCCAGAGGGCCCCAGTAGGGGTCATAGGTGATTTAAGAATTTCCAGTCAGAGGCATGGCTGGGGCCCATGTCTGAACCTGGACACAGCCACTTTCATACACCTAGAGCCGTCCTAGCCCCAAAAGTACCATGGCATGGAGAAGAAAGATCAGCACCCCTCCTAAATTGTGGGAACTCGGAGAAAGTTCTTGGGTAGTAAGCTTAAGTACAGGTCTGAGCCAATTATACATTCCAACCATTCCTGAAAATCATTAAGAGTTTTGAGAAGAACCCTTGCGAGTTTCTAGTTTTTGAGGGCATACAACATACTCCTCTAAAATTTTACCTAGGTGCTGGGATGGAGATGCCTTTTGAATCTTTTCTGGATAAACGGGTCTAAAGGCCCCTTTCTGAGTTCAGAAGAATCAGATGACTGATTAGAATATCCCCATATTCTGGGTGCTATGTCTTAGCAATTCAACAACACATTTCTAACCCAGTAGGGCTGCTTTTATACCCCAGGGAAGTACTGTGCAGACAGACTACGGTTAGGAAGGAGAGGGGTAAAAGCAAACTTTTTGAGATAGCCAGGATACAGCCAAATGTTGAAAAAAAACAATACTTTAAGTCAACTATAATTAAATAAAAATGTGATGGTATAGCAAGAGATGATGGTGGTCCTGGGTGCTAGGGCCTGCATGACTTTGTTTATAGCTCTTACATTCTGTAACAGTCTCTATTCCTTTTTTAATGAGGAAGACAGGGGTGTTTTGGGGATTAAGGAACTGTTCTATGCACCTGCCCTGTAACTGTTTCTCCACCAAAGTAGTAGAGGTCATTTCGCCTGTGAGGGGCCACTGATCTACCCAGAGGGCTTTCTCTGATGGCCAAGTGATCTGGAAGTCGAATTCCCATCAGGCATGCTGTGTAGCACTAACCAAGGCTGCTAGTGAACCCAGCAGTCATGCGACACCCACTCCCAGCCTTTTATAATCACCCCCGAGGATTTATGGGAGTAGTTGCAACTTATATTTTACCTAAACCCCATAAAGGATTAAATCCCTGGTGTACTATCTAATAATAGTACAGCTTTGGCTATATAAAAGGACTCCCATTGGCTCAGATGTCAGCCCCATAAAATCACAAGCACATTGGGTACGGTATATGGCCTAAACCCCCTTGATGACCTCCAGCATGCTGACATCTAATCACAGTGAACTTTAGAATGGCGTCCAAGCCTTGCTGGCTCCCTGTAGGCTAGTTGTGGTTGGCTGAAGTGGCAATGCTGGAGGCCAGGGCATATCAGCCAGGTATCAATAAGCCCAAGAAAAGCTTTGCCATTTAAGTTCAGCCTCGTTTCTGAGTGATTTTCTGTTACTCCTTGTACTCAGTAACATGGTTTGAAGACCCCAAACCTCCATTTTACAGGACTGAGCTGTAAGCACCTTTCTTCACTTAGTATTGGGGAATATCTTTAGTTAAGCTATTTTTAACTTAGGTGTAGTACCAAACCAAGTTTGGTGTAACTGAACCAGAACCTTAATTTCCCCCTGCACAACCTTCATCTATTACCCCTGGGTGATTCTATAGTCTCTGTAGGCTCTGGCTGCTTTTGCCTAAAAGAAGTCCTACTGTGTCTGCTGGCTTGACTCGTCCCACGTTAGGGGTGGTTCTAAGTCAGGTGACAGAACTGAGGTTCACCCCACTGCCCGAGGCTGCCTCATAGAGCTATCAATGGTGCATTTTGGTGGCTTAGGGTATTTGGTCTGACCTACCAATTTATGGGGACTCAGGGTGACAGCACCTAGTGTTTGAAGGGTTATCAGCTAATTCCCGGGCTCTCTCAAGGTTGGTGATGAGTCCCCATTTGTGAACAGCATTTGTTAACCCAATGGATTCCTCTCTGACATCTCAGGCGTAAATGTGGGAGGCTGTGCAGACCACGGGAGACAGAGGAGGGTACAAGGACACACTTTTGTAAAAAAATCTGACATCCTTGTGGCAGCAATCACATGTAAAATGTTCGGTTTTTCCACATCTATAATATAACAGGCACCATTTTTTGCTAGGACATATGCTCACAAACAATCTACCCGTCTCTTGTAAATTAAGCACTTAGGATAATCCCTAAGTGTCTCCTTACAAGTCCTGTCAGCATTTTTCAAAGGCCAAGTGATAGGACAGTACCTTTCCTGCCTCAGGGTCAGCTAGCTATCCAGTGGCACCGTAGCTTAAAAGAACCAGGCCACAAAGGCTGGCTACAATTCTGGCCTTGCCCAAGGTTCTCCACAAGGTTTTTTTTTTTCCCTTTAGAGGGCAATTCTCTCTGTGCCATTAAGGCAACTATGTTAAGTTGTTGGTAAGTTTCAAAGAATGGTTGTTGGTTCCTTCCTAAGTCCTGGACCCAGGAACATACATGCAGTTATAGCAACTCTATGGGCCAGATTACATTGTGCTTGGTCCTCACATAATTCTGTAAACCCAGCCTTGAACAGCAGCTAATCCCCTGGGCTGAGGCAAGATTTCACCATGCTTAGCCAATCAGAAGGAAGCCGGGCATTGCCACTGAGGATGTGCTGAATACGCCCATGGGTATACAGGGCCACAGGCCCATAGGCTGCACAGGCTTGCTCAATCTCCTCCAAGGATTTAAAAGGTAGTCTCTTGATAGCACACCATTTGGTTTGAATTCTGCAGATCAGGTCACTCAAACATGAGGAAACAATTAAAACCATTAGTGTCTTCCTCAAATCTTTCAGCCTAACAAGATTTGCTATAAAGGAGTGACATTACATCCCCTTAAAATTTGCTGCAGCTCAGACCCAAAGTGCAATTTCACTCTGGGTTGGGTGTCCTCACCCTCATAATCACTTTCCTCAGTATTAGGGTCCAGGGCATCAGGTAGGTCAGGGCAAGGCCACCCTGTGAATTCAATTTGCTTCTCTGCCTCTGCAGATCCAATTCTGCAGAGCCTGCCTTCCTTTGAGGAAACAACCATGGATCTATGGAATCACATAGACGACTCCAAGAACTGTAAGTGAAAATGGGAATGCACTTGGGTTGTTCAGCCCTGTGTCTCTCAGCTTTCTGCCTATCTTATCCCAACTAGTCAAATTCCCTGTCCCTTCTTTTGGAAGCCAAGGGCATGTCTCCTGAACAAGGCCAAGAACTGTTGGAGCTGTGACGTTTTCACTCTGCTTCACAGCTCCCCCAACCCTCCTTCAAAGTATCAACACATGACTGCCCACCTCTAGATTCTGCCTGCCACGGTTACACCTAACACTTACAAGTGTACCCCACCTTTACCTTCATGTTTATCTTTACCTTTATATGCGAACTTCTCCTTCATTTTTAGCTTTATCTTTACCTTTATTTGCGAACTTCTCTGGGGGGCGTTCCCTCATCCGAGCGATGCAAGTTCCCCACAGTCCAGGGTCTCTGTTCAGGCGCCACTTGCCACATCCAACAGGGCTAGGTACTGGGAACCTGACTGGGGTGACGCGGGAATGAAGAAACTACAGACACTGAAGAAATGACAGACACACATACAGAAAAGCTGAGATCGGGTGGGCTTCGCTCTCTCTGATGGAGAGCACTTACTAAGCAACCCGGAAACTCAGTGCTGTGTTCTATGTACAGCGAGAGGAGGAGGGGCTAGCTAGTCTTGGTGGGAGGTCTCTGTAAGGGAGCAGTCTGGCTGTAACCATCCAGGAGGGAGAGCTACAGCTGATGCTCTCTGCACACACTGTCAACATTCATGCTGACCAGGGGAAGGCTGTGCCACTTCCCTGAGCCTGACCTGGGGAAGGCTTTGCCAGTTCCCATAAGTCTTGGTATGGACATGCTCATGTTAAATATGACACAGTCACTCAGGATTTCATCCACTTCCCACAACTAACTTGCCCGTTTTTCACAGGGGCTCAGGCAGGCTCAACACTTGTTGAAAGGATTGAGTAAGTCCTGTGTATCACATGCCTAGACATATGGCACTTGACTTGAACATATACATAAATACTGTATATATTCATTACCTCTGTACTTTGAAAACATTTTGTGTATATAATCTGAAATCAGTATCAGTTATTCTCTCTCTCATACAATCCAGATTAGCTTCAAACCTGCAGTGCAGCTGAGGTTGGCTTGGTTTCTGCAATCCCTGGTTTCTTCCTCCTGTCTACGGAGTTCATACCCTGTCTTCCTCTGGAGCACTACAAGTCAATGAATGTACCTTCACACCTGATTCTGTATACTAATTTTGTTTGAAAACAAATGGGAACGTGTTCCAGAACCATCAGATGTTTTTCCAGGTCCACTGGGTACAATCCTACATGAAGGCTGGGAAGATGACTCCGTGTTTGATAAAGCACCTTTTGTGCCAGTGTGAGTTCATATCAGAACCCATATACCAGCCAGGCGGGTGCAGCACCTGTAATCCCAGTTCTCAGGGAGGGAGGCAGACAGGGGATCCCTGGGGTGTGGTAGCTAGCTGGACTATACAGAATTGTCTAGCTCCATGCTCAGTTAGAAACCCTGGCTCATATTAAAGTGGAGAGCTATTGAGAGACACCCAATGTTAACTTCTGTTAGGCTTACACATGCACCCCCCCTCCACCCTCATACAGGGAAACATGCATACACACATGCACACCACACACACACACAAAAATAAAATCTACAAGTGCAACCATGCCTAGCTTCCACAAAAAGGTCTGAAAGCTCCTGTACACTCAAGTCCCCTATATAAAACAGTATGGTACATGTACATAATCTATGCACATTCTCCGATACACTTTAAATCCTCTCTAGTTATTTATAATACCTGATACAAAGTAAATTCTATATAAATACCTGCTCTTCTGTATCGTTTAGGGAACAAGAACAAGAACAATGGCTGCATATGTTCGGTGCAGATGCTTCCTGGGTATTTTCAATCCGTGGTTTATTAAGTCTTCAGACACAGAACTTGGGATCTGGATGGCAGTAGTGGTCACATGATCCCCAGCACACTGTTTAAAGATGGAGCGCTGCACAGCCTCCAAGAGCTCCATTTATATAGACTATAACTTGCACAACCACAGTATTCTTGACTCACATAAACAATTAGGTTATAGTTTAGATCTACTCAAAGGCAAAAAAGCAATCTGCTACTTAGATAACAAATGAATAATAATAAGGGCTACTAAGTCACACATCTCCAGTATTGTATTTTTCTGCCACTTATGCAAGTAGCTGATCTTAGGGAAATCAAGAGTTTGTCAATAGCCAGCAACAATAAAAATCAGTTTATAGTGTAAGGAAGAATATATGACAAGTTTGAACTAGAAATCTTTTGCTTTGCTACTCATTAACCTGTAATCTTGGGCAAGTTACTTCAACTCTATGAATCTTACTTCTTTAATCTGCAAAACAGAGACTTGTGTCATATGATTAATATGGGGATTATAGAAACAAAAATACAAAGTATCTTGAGTATTGTTAAGTATTCAATAAATATCAGGAGCTTCTTCTCTTTCTAAAATGTACTAGGAAGAAATTCTGTGATTGTTTAGGGGCAAAGTGCACTGTAAAATGCTAACTGAAGACACCATCAATGGAGAAGATAGAAGAAATCACCATTCAGAGCTCAAGTTCATCCTAAGCGAAGTCTGCCTACCACTGTGCCCTCTGGAAGCGAACACTGAGAACTAGATTCTGTGCCTAGACTCACCCACTTTGGGAACTAGTGAGTACTTTGGGCACTGATTCCTTTGAATCAAGAAAGAACTTTTACAGCACACAATCTGATCAGCTGACACAAAGGTGTCCACGGCCACAGAAACACTCACCAATAGAGAGTGAGAGCAGCCTAAGGACTCACAGGCCTTTTCTTTTCTGAGGTTCAGGACATAACAAGATTCTTCACAGTCAAGACTAAAGATTGTCACACATAGTAAGTACAGTCCTTAAAATAGTCCAAGTGAACTGGAAATACAAACTCTGATCAAATGAAACACAGATTAGGCAGAAACATCAACACTTTGGAATTTTTGCCATATAGGAAATAATCGAGAAAACTTTGGGAAGAAAGGACAGTGTGGAGAAACAAGACCCAAACAGTCTGCGTCAGATCCGTCACTCACTTATCTAAGACTATTCAATTAACTGCATGGTTTGCCAATGATGCAGGAAGAGGTTACAATCCCACCTCGACACCTCCCCTCCCCCTCCCCCCCAAACTGTGGATGATTAACAATAATGACAAGCACAGAAATCTTCAAACAAGACACAAAGTAAGATGATGATGGTTGATTGACCCTAAAAAGAAAAAAAAGTCTACAATGGTTTAGGAAAGGAAATTCAGCATCCCAGGATATAAGGATTAGCAAATCTAAATTATATAAAATATCTAATCAAATAAATTAACACAGAAGACTAAACAGTCACATTTGAGTTCAGATTATAAATTTCTTTTTTCATGTTTTCAGTTAGTTATGGTTATACAGTTTGGCTTTTTCAAGTCAGCTACTGAGATGAGTGTACATATGTATAAAACAACCCGCTTCCCACATACCTTTGGTCTGGATTGGCTCCGGGGGTGGTGGAGCTGAGGGAATAGGCCCCACTGGGTGACTTGGAGCAGGAGGCATTCTTGCTGATGAGGGTCCTGGCAAGACTGTGGACACTATGGAGCTGGACTTGGGGGGCTGGACATTTTCTGTAACAGGGCAAGAAAGAGAGTCTGCAACTGAAGACAAGAAACTGTTTCACCCACAACACCAACCCCTGAAACATGTTAAAATAAGTTTGCTAACAAAATGCAATGGATTTGAAGTTCCATAGAGGCTCCAGTACCACCACACTGATTTACATCTATAAATAAAGTGGTCCAAACAAATCATTTCCCCCAAAGTGGGAAAATTGTTTTCTGATGTTTTAATAATTTGTAATGATAATTTTTACTAAAACATCCAGATGTCATTACCTTTCAGACAAATGAAATGTTTTTCTTTACAAACCAATTGTATACACAATGGTGACCAAGGTAGAGTGACTAGGGGTAACGGATTCTCTGAAGTCTGTAAATGAGCTCACATCTCATTTTGCTTTACTTATGTATTTACAAAAACAACAAAGTTACTGTCTCACAGTGGTGGAAGACAGAGGTGTTCTCCCTGGAGCTATAGACGATCATCTCCCCTTCAGTTTCATATGGGCTCTGCACGGCTGGGTTCTAATCCTCTTAGAAGAATACCACTCATATTGGGTGTGGGCCCACCGTACGACTTCACTTGAATACAATTGCCTCTTTCAAGACTCTAACTCCAAGTATAGTTATATTCAGGAATAAGATTCTGCTTTGGGACTTCATTAGGACCTTGCATCTGAACATAAACTTATGAGTTTGGAGGGGACACAATTTATTCCCTAACAGATTCGTTGGATGTTAACTAACAGTGTAAAAATGGGGAGTGGAGGCACTAAAAGCCTCCAAGTCACCAGTTCTCTATATCCCAAGCATATGTGACAATGCATGGCCCTCCTGTCCTTTGGTTACCCACTCACTTTATCCTGTATCTCAAGGAATGCAGCTAAAAATACACTAAAAAGACTGCTGACAGTTTTTCTGTATATGGCAAACAGATACAACAGATCAAGTAATCTACACTGATCATAGCTGAATAGTCAGTATTTACGTTGTGCAATGACGTTTTCTGTTTATTTTGAAGAGCACATTAGTGAATATCTTCTACTTAGATTAGGCATTTAGGAAAAGGCCGTGAGATTTCTGGAAAAGATGGTAGCAGGCAGCACCTTGGGTGACCAAAAGATGTGTCAGAATAAGAAAAAATAGACTCTGGTCCAAAGAGAGAGATCTTTGAAAATTTGCAAAAGGATGGATGGGGCAGCTGTAACGTACAGAGAAAAGAAATGCAAACCCAAGCAGATGAAAGTTCCAGCCAGGTGAGTCAAGGGGAAGGAGAAACAGAAGCTCATCCAAAAGGTAAGCTGGATGGCCTTACCCTCAGGACAAGCCCAAGTGTTACAAACCTCAACACCAGTTCCAGGCCTTCACTGGGCAGGGACTTTTCCCAGGGGATGGTTGGCAGTGGTAAGGAGTTGCCCAGCTCAGAGTGCTACCCTCAGGGGCCAGCATGAAAGGGGACCTCTCATCTTGCACTGTTAATAGCCATTTCCTGTCTACTGTTTCTAACCAGATGCCCCATTTCAAATGTAACAAAGTAACAGTGTCACCATAATACTAGGCTGGACCTCGAGAATGTAGTATCTATTGTTCATAGGAGTGAAAAACACTGACAGAACTTCCAGAAAACTATGGCCAGAGTAGTGGTAAGCAGTGACTACATAGTACATGAGTAAATACACACGTGTACATGCACAAATATGGGTGTATATCTAAGAATATGTGTAAATTAGGTCGAGGACTGGAAGAAATGTAGGGATGTGGTATCAAAACAAAATGTGCTCTACTGCACATGCCAATAAACATAGAAGTTAAGTTGGGCACAAGAGGAAAAGGAGATGGAAGACAGTCAGAGAATGGCTGCCTCACTACTTTTAGTAAGCAGACTGCTACTATGGGAGACTGAAGACCTTGTCATCCCTAGGGCAAGGTTCTCAATGAAAATACAACTTCAGTAGGGAGGATGTGGGCAGTGAAGAACAATATATTGTCACCAGTGAGAAAGAGCTCTCTGGTCAAGAGAGAATCTCAGTCACACGCATCATCTGGCCGAGTGCTAAGCATCTGAAGACAGTAGGACATGAGGATCTCTTGGGCCTTCCTATGAGCTGAGACACCACCTTGAACTTGCTCAAACACAGGCTCTTAAGCCCTGTCACACTAGGTCAGTGTGACATTTGAATTTTATTAAGATCCAGGTAATTCATGCACACAATTTGAGAAGGTCATCTCTAAAGCATACAGACCTGAAACAGCCGTTTCTGAGTGTGGCTATGTTCTGTTCCATTAATGTCAAATTTTCTTAGAAACACTGAACATCTACCCTCCTACAACAGAGTTTCTGGTTATTTCCATCTTTCTTGAGACCCCAGTATTGTCACTTGCTCATTTTACTGCTCTAGCATGTGTTCTGGGTTTCCTCTGATGGCATTTACATCCTCTGGGACTGCTACAGTTTCTCTTAGCTGGCATCTTTTCCACATTAATTTGTGTATGTATTTGCACAGCGTAGAAAAATACACTTTTCCCCCTCCTACTTTCCAGTTGGTCTCATTTTATACTGTGTTTCAAAGATAAAAACTTTTTCATTAGAAGTGACTTGAGCTTTTTCATGTTTACTCTTTATAGCTAGTACCATGTGTGCTTTCTTTGTAAAATTTGATCAGTTCAAAGTTCTGGAGACAGTCTATTTTCTCTAAAGAATTTTTAAGTTTTGCGTTTTTCACTTAAATATTTATTCCCCCCAATGTACTTCTTACATTAGAAACTCATCCTTCAGATTGCAGCTAAAATATCATTTCATGAGAGAAAACTCCCTTAAAGTCCATGAGTAACAGGCCAATGTGTCCACCATGAGCTCTCCACGGACCACCCCCTGCTTCTTGCCCTGACCAATGTGCCCACCATGAGCTCTCCAAGGACCACCCCTCTGCTTCTCGCCCTGCCATAGCAGGTGTGCATCTGTTGTGGTCTAGTGGACATCTGCTGCCACACGTGGACTGCAAGTCTGAAATACAAGAATCTGTCTTTTAACCCCTGTTATCTCCCAACATCAGAACAAGCCCTGGCACATGGTTGGCTTCCAAGTATCTAGGGGATAGTGACTAGATCTACCAACACTAAGGATCAGAAAGGTATGCCAACTAAGAGTCTGCCTTTTCAAAAAGGGAATTTGACTGAAGCAAAAACCATATAAACTGCCACTATATAAAAGGAATTTTTCAACTTGTGTTCAGTTATAACCTTAAAAGACTACTACAGCTGGTGCGGGGCACAGACCATAATCCTAGCATTCAGGAGGCAAGAGGCAGGCACATCTCTGAGAGAATTCAAGGCAAGCAAGGGCTATACAGTGAGAATACTACAAGAGTAAATCTGCAACTCAAGTTCCAGGGTATTCAACACTTTCTTCTGACCTCCACAGGCAACAGGCATGCATATGGTGCACATACATACATGCAGGCAAACACTCATATGAATGAATGAATGGATAATCTCTGCTGGCTATAGTGGCACCTGTCTTTAATCCCAGCACTTGGTAGAGGCAGGTGGATCTCTGTGTGAGGCCAACCTAGTCTACATAGCAAGTTCCAGGCCAGCAATACTACATAGTGACTCTCTCTCTTCCCCCTCCCAAAAAAAAGGTAACCCCTATGTTTTAGCACATAAAAATCTCCAGGATCTGGTCGGAGATTCCACTCTCGGCTCGTAGTGTGATCTTTGTTCAAGCTGCTCAGGCTCGAGTTTTGTCATGCCGTCTTGTGGATCTTCTTTCCCTCCTCAAACTGGAGCAGCACATCTCTGAGGCAAGCGGCATCCTCTGTCACCCCACTTGTCTGAAGTAGCAGCAGTCATCTTCTGGGTCCTGCACCTGCAGGGACCCATCACACTGTTTCCCAAGTGTTCCTGAACACTAATAGGACAGCACCATCACCTTGAAAAAAACCGCTGATGGCTAAAGACTGGGAGAAAAATACCTGTTTTTCCTTTATTAATTCCTCTGAAAAAGAAAAAAATAGAAATAAAATTGGGGCTGGAGAGATGGCTGAGTGCTTAAGGGCACTGGCTGCCCTTCCAGAGGACCCAGGCATCCACACGGTGGCAAACGACCTCCTGCAACTCCAGTCCCGAGAGATCCGATGTCCTCTTCTGGGCTCTTCACACACTGCATGCATATGGGGCACAAATGTGCATGCGGGCAAAACACCCATATACATACAAAAATTTAAAGAAAAATAAAAACCAAATCCTCTCGCCTATCCCATGTCAGAGCTGGTAGAAACGGGGAAAACTGGACAAGGTGGATCACTCTCACTCTCTAGGCTTGGAGGAGGGGCTCATAGTGAAGAGTGTGAAATTCAAGAGTAGCGTTGGAATCAGAAAGAGAAGGGCAGCAGCAAAATTATGTTGCTCTCCTCTCACAATCTGCAGTCTCAAAAGATGCCAAAGAGGAAATCCGTTTCTTTTATATTACTTGCTTTTTTTCTAACGTTTTTCCAATGTAGCTGCATAATTTCTTTCTAACTCACATTTCTTTGTCCTATGTAACCATCTACACAATATTTATATGGTTTCCCTCAGATACATCATCTAGATATCAACAGATAGAACACTATCAGCCACTATTACCTCAGTGTCATAGGTGTAGGGATCTTCTACACAAAGGCACATAATCATTTTGATACAAGTTTTTCAGATGTTTCTGGTATAACACTGTACATAGGAAAATGGTGTTAGAGACACTACTACTTTATCATATGCTATCCATATCACAATTCAAGAACTATCCAGAGTAACTTATTTAATCGAATAGTGTTTGGTAAGCACTTCACCTGTCAAAGACGTTATTTCTGCTAACGTTTTATGGATGCGTGTGTGAGTAGGTGTTCATGTGGTAAGTGTGCAGGAGCGTGCATGACAGAGGACAGCTTCAGCTGTTTCTCAAGTGCCATCTGTTACCTGAAGAACCTGCCAAGCAGACCCCAGTGACCACCATCATATCACCCTGCAATGAATTACAAATGCGTCATCACGCCTGGCCTTTAGTTAGGTTGTTTTCTTTTCTAACCCGGGTGCTGGGATCACACTCGGACCACCCGCTTCACTGACTGAGCTACCCCCCAGCCTGGGACCTTGATCATTTTAGATCATGTGTTCTGTAAAACAAAGACATGTAAACTTAAAAAGGGGGGAGGGCAATCTGTTCTCATCTCTTGACCATAATTTGTACTAGATTACTTGACAAGACTAGAGACTCATCGACAGAGCCAGTTTATGGTTTTCAAATGGAATAAACTAATCCAAAACCTAGGGAATGAAATGTCCTCCAGTGCACCAGCATGCGTTTTTTACAAAGGCCACAGAGACGGCACCGGAGGTCCCTTCTCCAGGTTTTGAATATGACCTCGCCAACTGCCTAAAAATTCAACAACCATTTACTCACAATATTTGCTTATTTCAAATGTACACTTCAGTACTAATATAAAATTCTAATTAAAATTTGAAACACTCTTGGGCAGGTAAGGGTACCTACCTCTCGCCTACTGTCCTTGACAAAAGATTGTGTGGATATTTATAATCTAAAGACAATACACTCAGAAAATTACCACAGCTTCATCAGCTACCGTTCTGTGCATACATGTTTTTGTTTTCTTTCTTTCTTTCTTTTTTTTTTTTTCCTTTCCAGAACAAGGTTTTTCTGTGTAGCCTTGGCTATCATGAAATTCCCTCTGTAGACTAGGCTGGCCTTGAACTCAGAGAGCCACCTGCCTCTGCCTCCCCCTGGGATTAAAGACATGTGCCACCACTGCCCAGCAATGGGCATGTATTTTCATTCCCTTCAAGAGCACATCATTAAATTCAAGTTCACAATTTCAATTTAAGAAAGAATTGTGGTGATATTTTATTTGCGCTCTAACAAATAAAACTTATCTGGGGATCAGAGGACAGAGCCAGCCACTAGATTAGACATAGAGGCCAGACAGTAGTGGCACACACCCTTAATCCTATTACCCAGGAGGCAGAGATCTGTCTGGATCTCTGTGAGTTCAAGGACACACTGGGAACAGAACCAGGCATGATGGCACACACCTTTAATCCCAGCACTTGAGATCTCATGTCTTTGCTCGGGAAGGACACCCGCCTTTAATCCCAGGAAGTAATATAAGGCTGAGGAAACAGGAACTAGAGGCTTTTAAGCAGTTCAACTGAGACCCTCAGGGATGAGGACTCAGAGGCTTTCAGTCAGGATTCATGGAAACAGGATCATCTGAGGAGTTGGTGAGGTGAGGTTGGCTGGCTTGTTCTGTTTCTCTGATCTTTCAGCTTCCACATCAATATTTTGGTTTTTTTTATAAGACCTTTCAAGATTCATGTTACACCTGGCACCCAAAGTGGGGTTAGAATCCACGACCCTGAGATTAAGAGTCTCATATATCTTGGGTCAGGCATAGTGGTTCACACCTTTTATCAGAGCACTCTGGAGGCAGAGGCAGGTGGATTTGAGTTTGGGCCAGCCTGGTCTATATAGAATTCCAGGCCAGCCAGAGATAGATAGTGACATCTCTAGGCTTAGGGGGATACACAAACACACACACACACACACACACACACACACACACACACACACACACACTTCCATTTTATCATATGTACTATTTATATCTTATATGTGTAAAATTTTTAACTCAACATTTAACTACCCCTTGACAGAAAGTACAACCACCAAGGAGTCATGATTCCTCACTTCCCCTTCTTCATCCTTCATCACAGTGCACTAATTTGAGAATGAGAAAGCAGCTTTTATCTCTAGGAAACATCATTTAAGTAAGCCAATATAATGTTTCTGACCACCGTTTTTTCCTATAATAGTGGGGCTATGACTAGAAAAACAATTACCTAGGTAGAGCTAGTATGAAAAGAAAGGAATGGCCAGAAGACACATCATTAAAATACTCTTCAATTCCCATTAAGGACAAGGACTGCAGACGCATAAAGGATATCGCAACCACTGGCTGAGATCTCAATCAAGGCACAGGACCAGGCTCTTCAAACAGAACACTGAGGAATTAACTATGAATGGGAGCGTAAGAAGGGTTGGGGAGATTCAGCAAAATATCACAAAAATTAAATAAATACAGTGCTATACTGAGCCAATTTCCAGTTTTCCTATCAGGAAATACCATCTTCAACAAGTTCGGAAATGTTCTGTCAATCACATCTTGGTGAATTTCATACTCAACTTACCATTATTTGTTGGGTGGTTGTTGGCTGGAGCCAGGGGTCCCATTTGGTTTCGGATGAGATTGTCTTGGGTGGGTGGAAGGCCAGGAGCTGACCACGGTCCAGAACTGTATCCTGAATGACTCTGTGGCTGGTGGTGCTGCTGTGAAGGTGGAGGTGGAGGTCGTGATGGATAGGTAATAGCTGTGCTTGAGCCAGAGTAGGAATCTTTAACTGGTGGATAGGTAATAGCTGTGCTTGGGCCAGAATAGGAATCTTTAAGTGGTGGATAGGTGATAGCTGTGCTCGGGCCAGAATAGGAATCTTTAACTGGCCTGGCAGACGGCGGAGCACTCTGTGAGGTAAACATTTGCCCATATGGCTCACTGGCAGGCAGCGAGGGGTAGGAAACATTAGGATACACAACATTGGACACAGTTGAGATCGGATAATGACTACACGTAGAGGGGTATCCCTGAGAAGCAGCAGAAGAGCTGGCGGAATACGGGGCAGGACTACTGTAGCGATTCCCGAAAGAGGAGTAGGGCTGGGAGGCACTCGGATACGGATGGGATGCTGATGCTGGAGCTCCCTGGAAAGATCCTGGAGTGGAGCCCCCGATGTGAGGGGCAGGAGGCCCTCTACCATACATCTGCTGTGCTCCTGGTTGGCTTGCTGAGCTGGGAGTCCCCACATTTTGTGATGGTACTGTATACGGACGAGAATAGTAACTATCACACTGGTTATCCAATGGCAAGGAGGTCATTTTCCCCGGTCCTTGAGAGTAATGTCCTGAGGGGGCCATGTAGTTTTGATGAGGCAACCCATACCCAGAAGGAACTTGCATTTGACTCGGTGCTGGACCTGAAAAAGAAAATCAACCATTTACAGTGTTGCACAAAGAAATGATATGTAAATAGCTCCCATCTGTTGACCAAATTAATTTTCTTCTCCATAACCCCAGCATACTATGAAAGAAACATGTTGTCATAGGCCTATCATGTAGCTCAGCAGTTCTCAACCTGTGGGCTGTGGCCCCTTTGACAAACCTCTATCTCCAAAAATATTTACATTACAATTCATAACAGCAGCAAACTTACAGTTATGAAGTAGCAACAAAAATAATTGTATGGCTGGGAGTCACCACAACATGAGGAACTGTATTAAAGTGTCCCACCATCAGGAAGGTGAGAACCACTAATGTAGCTAGACTCCAAGAGGATCCCTAATGCTCCCCATCCTCCTGCTACGCCGACCCTTGAGCGGTCAGTCCTCCCTTCCCGTGTACAGGACTCACGGTGTAGGCAGTATCCAAGGGGCTGACACACCACTCCCAAGATTAGCCCAGTCTCAACTCCACTGCGCTTGCTCTCGCGCTCTCTCTAATAACTCAGTTCTGAATGACCTTGTAACACAGACAAGAAGGCCATATGGTAAGGAATAGACTCTGGCCCACAGCCAAAGAGAAACTGAGGCCAATAACCACATGAAGAGGCAAGCATCCTTCAGATTCAATGCAGTCTGGAGATGACAGCCCAACCAACAGCTTGACTATGTCATCTGTGACAGACCCTGATCCCAAACCACACAACTGATTGGCTTCCAAGTCAATATTCCTTAAAAAACTATCAAATAGGGGTAGAAAAGATGGCTCAGCAGTTAACAGTACTTACTGGCTGTTCTTCCAAGAGGACCTGGGTTTGATTCAGCACCCACATGGCACCTTACAACTGTCTAACTCCAGACCCAGGGGACAGGATACCCTCTTCTGGCCTATAACCCCATACCTGAAGGCCATGGCGGGAAGGATAGCTTTGAGTTTGAGGCCAGCCTGATCAAAACAAGTTCCAGGCCAGCCAAGAATACTTATCAAGCCCTGACTTAAAAGTAGGGGGGCAGGACGGGACGGTAGAAAGGAAGGGGGTTAGTGGACGGGCTGACCAAAACAAATGATGTATGGAAAAAGCCTTATAGAAACCCACGACTTTGTGAGCTCATTTTAAAAATACAAGACGGAATTTAACTGGACAGTGCTGCTTCCAGAAGACATGGTTTATTAAACAAAATTTTGGTGCCAGGTGTGGGATATCTCCCTAGATGATATTCAACAAGGGGGTCCCAGGGTTCCCCCAAACAACACAGGCTCCCAATGCTCTTGGTTGCCCACTACAACTAAATGGTAAGACCCTACTGCAGAAGACACAACACTCTGGTTGCAGGACACAGAGAAATCAATCAGGACTACCCAGCCAACTTCCTGCTGGCTAGCTTTCCCACTGCCAGAGGGGCTAGGCCAGCT
>CABHPQ010144318.1:44655-68920 GCA_902168405.1 Peromyscus aztecus | reverse complement strand
TTAACAATTGATTTGATTCTAATCTCCCATGTTCACTTTTACATCCAAGGGAAAAGTAAGAACTTTCATAATATCATTGAGTTTCAAAGTAGTGTAATTTTAAGATAGAGTTCACTAGAGGACATTATGATAGATGTTTCTGGTTTACTATGGAAAAGCTCCAGGCCATTATCCTTTTAAGGAAAGCACACTGCTGTGTTGAGTCTAAGTGAGAGCTCTAAAACCACTCATATGACGAGTTAGTTACTAATGACTTGGAGGAACACTGTACCTACACCATAGATAAAGATTAAGCTTGAAGTAGAAAAGGAGAACAAAGCCATGTTTAGACTTATCAGGAGTGCATCCATTATTTTAGGTGACTAGTAAAAAAATGTGAACATGAGCATTAATAATAAATGAGAAAACAAAGACAGGTGGTGGTACATGCCTTAATATAAGCATTTGGAAGAGGCAGGGTGATAAGGAATTCAAGGCCAGCTTCTGCTACATAGTGAGTTCAAGGCCATCTTGGGCTATGTGAGACACTGGATGTGGGGGACAGAGAGTAGGAATGGATGATGGATGTACAGAGAAAGTAACTTGATGCTATGTGGGAACATCAGGAATGTCTTCCCAGAGAAGGTGATGTTGGAATCCTTGGAAAGATGTGGAGGAGGTTTCTAGATAAGGGAATTGCATCTGTAAAGGTCTTGGTTAAAAAGAGCACAGTTTATTCAAAGAGTGGCTTGGCTGTGAGGAGCGCAGTACATCAACTGGAGGGTTTGATAAAGGGGGAAAGTTCTAAATGCTACCTTCTGGGATTTGGATCTATATATAGCACAACACTGCTGTGATTTGTGAAGATTTATGAAGGGTAATGATATGGTGCAATTGTAGTTTGCAAAAGTCTCTCTAGCAAAATGTGGAAGGTAGCTTAGAAAGTGTGAAACTGGAAATACAGAAACCAGTTATGGATCTGTTATAATGCTTGGAAGAGAAGCAGTGAAAACGTGACTGGAGATAGCAACCCTAGGAGAAGAAGAACGAGAACGATGCCCAAACAGCAGAGCCAGTGGAAATGGCTCGGTGTTAGCAACCACAATGAGAAAGTCAAAAGAGACCAGGACTATGCTGACATTTCAAATTTCACTTTTTACCTGGGGTTTGAAGCCAATAATGGAGAGCAATTAGAAGGAACAAGTTCTGATATACAAAGTTGAGTTTGGTTTACACGAGCTAAGGTTCAGTCATTTGTAATACTAGTTGAACAAACTGTGACTGGTATACAGGAGAGGTCCAGAATAGAGACAGATTTGAGGTGATCCAAGGGGGTGGTCCTTCATGCTAGGCAATGAAAGAGGCACCCAAGGGAAGGAATGTGGAGAAAATAGGTGAACTCCTGCTGTGTGTCACCAGGAGAGGGTTGAAAAACATCACTTAAAGAATTTGTATTTTAAGATTCAGAAATCTGCTCAGTTCACTCTCATGACCATTTGCCCTGATTAATTTATTCTGATGCATTGGAACTAATCTTAAGTGCCTTGAGATAAATAGCTCTATTTGCAGCTTTGTGTAAGTCAGTAAGTCATAAACTCTTGTCAATTCCGTGAGTTTGAGAACAGCCCCCACAGTGTGTGTTTTCATATCACAGAACAGTGATTGAAAAACAGGAGGCTTTGAGTTAGATAGGTTCTGAACTGATTTAGTATTAATGAATCCATTCTGTTTTAATGACTCTTTTTTTATATTACCTTGAGATCATACTTTATCCATGGCTTCCAATATGTATCTATTTCAGATTTCAGAAGTTCTTATATTTTACCTGACATATAGTTCATCCATGTTAATGACTAGATATGTAATTTTGCCTGTTTTAATTAGTTATACTAAAAGCATTTTACTTAATAATTTCATGGGTGACATGTGTAAATCAATTCTAACCTATTTGCTAGCTTTGTTGACTTACTGTAAAAATGTGTCTGCCAGAACCAATTGCTGTGGACACTAGGTAATAACAATTGATTATGATGTAAATTGATTGGAATATTTAACAGTCAATATAGACAACATTTATTTTCCTCCAACAACCATGAAACAAATTATCGAAGTCTAGAGATGATTTAGATCAACAGATGAGAAAGGCAAGACCAATCCAGGGAATCTGCTGCTTGTTTTAAAGATGGTCTTAGGGTTTTGCTGTTCTCCATATCTCCATGATGCTGTTTAAGTTTAAAACAACATTTGAAAGAGAGTCACTTATAAACCGAAGGCCATCAAATCCTGTTTGAAATGTAAACAGTTAAAATATAGTAGGAAAAAAATCACATCAGATTGAATTCAAGAAGTTACTGAATAAAAGAAGGTTTATATCTAAGCAGGACAGGGTAGACTTTAACCATAGGTTTATAAACACTATTTCTAAGCAATAAAATGCTGGAAGAAACAGACATACAGCTTGGTTTTATACATTTGGAGTACATTTTACTCTTAAGAATTAGCCTTAAATTAAATTTTCAGTAGCTTTTAAAATACCAGTATGGAGCTTCGATTTCCTGGTATTCTTTCTGGTGATTGATATTATCAGCCTTTAAAAGTTTTTTCAATCTATTGGATTGAAAGAAAAATACAATTGGCCCATCCCATTTGTGTATTCTTCATCCATGGCTTAAGACACGTACATGTAAAATATTTTTAAATGTGGTATCTGTACTGCACGCATAGAATTTGTCCTGGTCGTCAATTGTATGATTTACTGTGTAATTGTTCTTTTGGGGGAAGAACAAATATCTGTTCATTCCAGGGCACTAAAAAAAAAAAAAAGACCAAAGAAGTGATTTAACCTAAGTTTAGTTTGGTAAACCAATGAGTTAACTAGGGTTATTTACAGGAGCACTTGTGAGTGGTTACTTGCTACATATATTCACTGCTTTTCTGATGTTGTGATACAACACCACGACCAGAAGCAACATTAGAGAAAGAGTTCATTTTGTCTTAGGGTCTAGAGGGATAAGAGTCTACCACAGAGGTCCAGAGGCATAGCGGCAGGGGCAAGCATGGCGGCAGGAAGAAGACGAGAAATCACATCTTTAATCACAAACATAAAGCATCGAGAGTAGTCTGGAAGTGGCATGAGCTTTAAACCCTCAAAGCCTGCCCCCAGTGACGTACTTCCTTCAGGAAGGTCGCACCTCCTAAACCTCACAAACAATGCTACCAGATGGTGAAAACTACGTGTTCAAATGTCTGAGCCTATGGGGAAATTCTCGTTCACACCACCTCACCGAGACACAGGCAGCTCACAGGCAGCTGTAGCACTGAAAACACCAGCTGTTCCAGTTTCCTTTCTGTTGCTGTGATGAATACCACGATAAAAAGCCACTCGGGGAGGAAAGGGTTCATTTATTTTATAGGTTATAGTCCACTGTTGAGAGAAGTCAGAGAAGAAACTCAATCAGGCAGGAACTTGAAGCAGAGACTGTGGAGGAAGGCTGTTTACTGGCTTGCTCCCTGGATCACTACTTAGCTAGCTTTTTTGTTCAGCCCAGGCCCAACTGCCTAGGGATAGTGCCACCCATAATAGACTAGGCCTCCTTAAATCAATTATCAGCCCCTTTCGTAGACTTGAACATAGGACAACCGGATTGAGATAATTCTTCACTTGGGGATCTCTTTTCCCAGGTGACTCTGGGTCTGTGTAAAGTCGACAGCAAAAGCTAGCCAGCAGTCAACCCCAGCACGAGTGAGGGCTCAGGAAAGCTAGAAGCCTTGAAGCCTCCTGCTCAGTTTTCAGGGAGCTCCACCAAAGAGATTCTCCTTGGTTACTGCTTCTATAGCCCAGGAAAGGGGGCCTTATAAGTCTTGTAACTTTCTGAATTTCCTGAGCCTGGTAAGTTTCATGATCTTGATCCTTTTATATTTTTCATTGTGAGACTCCCTCCAGGGGTAATGTTTCCAATTCAGAGGCAATGGCTACATCGCCTAAGCAGTGCACTTTAAGCTAAACAACCTAAAGGGTGCACTTCACATTAAGTTTTACAGTGAGTAGGTGCTGTGAGCAGTACAGAGATGATTTCATGTACATAGGAGGACGTGCGTAGGTTTTATGCAAAAGTTACATCCTTTTCTATGAGGGACTTGGCCATCATGGACTTTAGTGCCCGTGGTGGACCTTGGAACTAGTTCCCCACAGATGCTGAGACAACTGTTGTTTCATTTTAATTTACATTTCCCAGTGGCTTATGGAGAGCCACACGTTTTTCACACTTTCATTTCTGTTTCTGCTTTTGAATTCGCAGTTCACAGCAGGGCCTCGGTTTCTTATTTCACGTGTCTTTGTATTTCAGAGTGAGGTCGGGAAAGGAGGCCTTCAGGAGCACCTCTCAGATGATATTTTAAATGGCAGCTTTACAAAATTGGATTTTGAAAGTCCAAGGGCAAAGTTGAGCAACATTACTGTGTAGCCTAGTTCTGAGTTCTGTCAATCTCTTGGCAAACATTTTACCCTCCGTAAACCTCAGGCTCCGCATTTTCAGGGCAGGGATGACGATAGTAACCACATTTGCCAGGAGGGTTGAACGCTGGTGTGAGCGTTAATAGAGTGAAGACTTAGAGTAATGGCTTCTACAAGAGCCCAGCTGTCCTCATCATTAGAGGTATCACTGTGCCCCTTGTGGCCATCCTCATTAACATTCTGTTAAAGTGAAAATGTGTTTTCAGTGGCGGAAGGAGTGAGCTAGCAATGATTGAGTTCTGTCTCTGTGCACTGGTTCTGAGTTTCCCTATCCTTTCTCTGAAGTCAGCTTTTCACTGCTGTAATGTATGCATTTATATACTTTTTTTTTTTTTGGCCTTAAAAAGATAAGGAAGAAAGAAACCAAGAAAACTTGCAGGCAATGGAATGCTTGGAGTGGAGGAGTGCTGCTTCCCTGGACCCGCCAACGACACTTCCTCAACTGGGAAAGCTTGTTTTCAAAGGCAGCTTTCTCACTGAACAAACTCTTGCTTCGAAGCAAGAAGAGAATACGAAGTGTGCCTGCTCCTTTAGCTTGCTCTCAGCAAAGGCTTCAGGTCTTGCTGTGGCACTGAGGTGCAGCAGTAGCTTGCTGTATTTTGTTTTAAGATACTTAATTATCAAGTAACAGTTACGTATCTCCAAGGCACATGAAGCAATGGAGAGATGCTGATCAGACCGACAGCTGAGGAGGGCGAGTTTCTAGGAACCTGACGTGCAGCATAAGTAGGGTTGGAAGTGGATTTGTGTGATGGTGATCCATGCTGGACAGTGTGTGCCAACTCATCGCTTCTTTTGAAGTTTTTGGTGGAACCACTGCACTGGTTCTCATCATGGTTTCAGGAATGTGCATTCCCACCAACACTGGGACAGGGCTCACAGGGGCTCCTTCTCTTCACTCCTTCTTGTTATATCTTCTCTTTTTGGCAGCAGCTATTCTAACAGATTTAAGAAGATATTACATTGGTTTTTCTCTTGTATTTTTTTTTTTACATCTTTCTGATGATTACTGATGTTGTAAGGACTTTTTCAAATAACAGTTGGCTGTTTATCTTATTTTGAAAAGTATACATTCATATCTTTTGACGTTTTAAATCATGTTATTTATTATTGAATTATTTGATTTCCTTATATATTTTGATCAGTAACTTCTTATGAGATGTGTTTTTCAGATATTTTCCCCATTCTACAGGATAGATGTTTTTCATTCTGTTGACTGCTTCATCTGTTCATTTAACAATTCTCTACTGTCAAATCTATCATCAAATTTTATATATACTCATCTACTTCACTTGTGTCCTTTTGATAGTCTGATCCTTAATGCATAAAACAGTATATCTTAGGGCAAGAGATCCATCACAGAGAAGAAAGAAACCAATTAAAATATCCATCAGTTAGTATGACCTTTTTGAATTTTGTATGTAAGGGTTAGCACTTATTATCAACTTAAAACTTATGAATTAATTATTTGAAATCTTTCCTGAGCCACATTCAAGATGTAAGATATACAAATCTTAAAATATCAAGATAATTACTTAGTCACAAACATTTAGATTGCTAATAAGCACAAAGATGGAAACAGGAGAATTTAATGAAAAAAGAGGTTAGAATTGACAAGGAAAATGTAAACAAGACAAACTCTTGTATAATATTAGATGGACTAGCCTTAATATACATCCCAGGGGCTCAGGAGAGAGAACTACTAATGGTGAGGACTATTTTCGGGAAATAGAATCTTAGCACACCGAGCTCTATAGTCCACTTGCTTTAATTCCTCTGGCATAACATCTTTTATACCCAGCTTCAGTTCTGTTCTCGTGCCTAGCTCCTTTCTTGCCTGATTTCTCTCTATACTTATCTATTGCTCCCTCTAAGTTCTATCTTAATTCTGCCTCATCTAGGTCCTTTTCAGCTTGTTCTTACCCAGCTAGTACTTGCCCATCTGGCTCTTCTTCATCTTCCATCTCATTCCTCTAGTCCTCTCTTCTAGCCCTTCAATCTAGTTCTTCCCCATCTCAGTTTGTTCTTCTCAAGATCTTACCCATCTAGTTCTTTCATTTTCTCTTTTCTCTTCTCTGTCCTGTACCCTGGAAGTCCTGGTATATAAAGCCAGGCTTCCAGGATCAAACAGAGGGGTGATAAGAATCACATTGACAGGCAATAACCATTAATTATCATTTGCAACCCCAAAGGGAAGTGACCAATGGGGAAATGAATTAACTAAAGGCTAAATTCAGGTAATATCTAAGAAGAGGGAATCTTATGTGCTCAACTATAGTCTTAAACGTGATTAGTAGAAAATGTTAAGAATCTATAAGTTGCTAGGTCAATGGGAGAAAATAAAACTGTCTTCTTTTTTTCCTGTGGCTCCTATCTGTCCAAGCTATCTGCTGTTTTCCTGCAGAGTGGGGCAGAGTGTGCTCAGTCGCTAGGCAACCTGTGTACAGCTAGATGCCTCTGGTGATAGTTAAAGGGAGATCTGGAACTAGAGGTAAGGTTTGGGAAAGGAGGAAGTAAAGCTTAATTGGCACATCCGCCAGGCCTTCTCAAACAGATAGCCTGGATGCTTAAGTCTGTTCTTAGAGAGTACAGAGGTATCTCTGATAAGGTACTTTCCTCCATCTGGGGCTGGACCTGGCCGGATACTGCCAATGATGATAATTACAGCAAGGTTTGAACTGGGGTTCTGGCTGTGCATAGCTGTCAGCACAGAAAGTTATCCAAATATTCCTAGAAGTGGTTAGGTAAGGAGTTAAAGGTCTATAAAGTTAGTAAGGATTAAGAAAGGAGGTCTGTGTAAAGCTATTACTTAACGTCCACCTGACCTAGGCGGTGTCTCCTTGTGGAATTTATTTTAAATCAGGAGACTCGCATGTGGACTTTTATTACTGCTAGTCCTTGAAAGTGGCCAAGGGAGATATCTGATTCCAGAGAAAGCCTTTCTTGAGGCTGTTCTCCAAATACCTGGAATGTGTATGTCCAGAGAGTGATCAGTCCACACTATTAGCCCTTCTTAGGGAAAAATCAACTGGGAAAACTATGAAGGCACACATGATTTTCATAACAGAAGACAGCTGATAAATAACAAGCCAAGTAATACCAAAAGCTCCTTGGAATTTGGCTTCCTCTGGAGGAAATCCTTGATCCCTCCAGGTAGTGACTTTGCCATAACCAGCTGAGTTCTTATGATATATTCCTGTGGCCTGCAGCAACAAACCTAATTAATTAGTCATTTAGCTAATTATTATCCCATCCTACTTTCTATTTTATCTTTTGGCAAACATCTTCAGGTTTTTATGTTCAAACCCATCTAGAGGGAAAAAGCTGTCTAATGTGGAGGGGGGTGAGAAAAGGAAGGTTGGGGGTTGGGGAGAATCTGTTCAGTATACACTACACATTTGTATTAAACCTTGACAAACAAATTCTATCATACTCATTTGGTTCTTAATGCTCAGAAGTATCAGGCAAGTCAGAATCCAACTTGCTCCACACCATCTAGAATTTGAAAACTGTTTTAGAGACTGAGTTTTGAATTCCTGTCTTCATCATTTTTGCATCTGAAGTACTTTGGGCTCCCCATGCTCTTCACCACACACATTTGCAGCTTACCAATCAGCTGCAGAATTACAATTACTGTTTGTAGGTTTCTCAAAGTGCTTTGTTCTTCTTGCAAGTCAGGAGCATCTATTACATCTCATTAGATCATTTCTTGGTTTTCTCATTGAAATGCTCATCTTATTTCTATGATTTTATTTGTAAAGGTCTAGTCAGAGTAAACAGGTGTGCTACATGTATAAAATAAGAAGCATACCTCCCGATGTCAAGAAAATAAGAAGCAGATCTTCATTTGACTGTTCTAGTCACTGCCCAGTTTCATGAGCTACAGAAGAAACCATGTGAGACAAACTCAACAGTTGTGAGAAGTTCGACCCCAAGTCTCAAATTTATTTCCTGTTGAGGATGTCTGCTGTCCAGCCAAGAGCTGATGATGTGTGGACATTAGCATTTGAAAACAGTACCTTGAAGATTGTAGTTCTGTGCAAACCTAATTAAAAACAAAGCGCTTGTGAGATTAAAGAGAAATTAGATGAGATAGGCTTGTTCAGAGTGGTACTGTCCTAGACTAGATTAAATAGAAATCAATGTTTAATTATTACTTAGATCTCTTACTACTTAGTGATCAAGTGAAAATGAGTAATAATTTGTGAAATCTCTTGAATTTTCTAATATAAAATACATTTATGTTTTTAAAAGATGGATATCAAACTGAACTGTGGTGGTTTGAAAGCAAATGGCTCCCAAATGGAATGGCACTATTAGGAGGTATGGCATTTCTGGAATAGGTGTAGGCTTATTGGAGAAAGTGTGTTACTGTGGAGGCAGGCTTTGAGGTCTCATATATGCTCAAGCCACACCCAGTGAGTCCATTGACTTCCTGCTGCCTTCTGGTCAAGATGTAGCCAGCACCATGTCTGCCTGCATACTGCCATGCTTCCTGTCATGATGATAATGGACTGAAGTTCTGAAACTGTAAGCCATCACCTCAATTAAATGTTTTCTTTGTAAGAATTGCTGTGGTCATGATGTCTTTTCATAGCAATAAAAAACCCTAATTAAGACATGAATGATTTCAGAGTTCATTTCAATAGAGCAAAGAATAATATTTTTGAAAAAGCAGTCAGTGTCTTAATATCAATATTTTAGGATTTAATAATCTTTCATATTTTAATTCTGTTCTTTCCACTTAGAATATTTTTCAAAAGGAAGAATTTGCTGTTTCAATGATCCACTTTTTATTTAAAAAAATTTAGCCATTAATCTCAGTGGCTTTTAATGAAACATAAAATTGAACACACAATGCATTTTGGGGATTTTGTGTCATCTTTCTTAAGGATGTACAAGAAGCTATATGAAGAAAGATGGCCTCATGTGATAGTTCAGTCTTTATCATTCACTTCTCTATGCTTTCTGGGTACTCAGAGACTGTATCTCAATTATATGAAGCATATGTTTCTTTGTTTAATAGTTTTTTTGTTTTTGTTTTTGTTTTTTGTTTTTCGAGACAGGGTTTCTCTGTGTAGCTTTGCACCTTTCCTGGAACTCACTCTGTAGACTAGGCTGGCCTCGAACTCAGAGAGATCCGCCTGCCTCTGCCTCCTGAGTGCTGGGATTAAAGGCATGCGCCACCACCGCCCGGCGTTTAATAGTTTTAAAAAAAGAGTAGGGGCAATTGAAGATAACAGAGAGATCACAGAGAAGTAGCTAAAGGCTTAAGCCAATGAGTACAGATAAGACACAGTCCTTGGTTAAGGAACACATTCAGGAGGTATCTTAGCAAAGAGGGACATCCATCAGAAGGTCAACCAGGGTTATATCAGAGATGAGTTGCTCTAACAGCAGCATGGAGGTGGAGTAACTTGAAGATTAGCCAGAATGCTTGCTCTCTTGCATATGAGTTCTTCTGTATCTCTGAAGCATCAGATGTGTGTAGTGGATGCTTCAAGGTATTAACTTGACTTGCAACAAAGGAAAGTGAATTGTCAAACATCTAATTATTTAATTCTGCAAAAATAATAATGCCTGTAAAAAGTTTCTGCCCAGCAATTTGTGGTAAATCATGATTAATAATGTGGGACCCATTATTTCTAGTTTCACATCGGTGTAAAAATAATTTTTTTACTCTTTATTTAGTGTACCATGCTGTTTTAAAATTTATTAAACCATGTGTATATCACTATGTACTTTATTTCACATAAACTAATCTTTTTAGAAGTTAGTTTAAGTTTAACCAGAAGTTCATGTCATATGAAAAACAGACAAAAATTCAGAAGTTAAGCATCTGGCCCAGTGTTGCATGGTTAATAAAAAACGAATATTGCCATTGCAAATCAGCTGGACATGACTGCTGTCCACAACACTAAAATTCTCTGAGCTATTCATGTTTTACTTTGGGAGTATCTGTCCTGGCCCTCATTCTGTTTTTACCCTTTTTATTGCTGAATTTTTTTTCTGAAAAGAGAAACTTGATTTTAACAGACCCCATTTGGAACAATTGTTCCTTTACAAATAACTTTGTTGGTTGAGTTTTCAGTATTTCATTACAGATATTCTTACTGTAATTGAACTTCATGAAGAGTTTCCAACAGGGCACTCTATTCTCATCCCTTTATAATTTATAATTCCTAATATCATTAAACAATAACTTCCTCCAAATTGCCAGTGTTAAACATGTCTTTAGTATTGCTTTTCACTCCTTGTTTCCAACCTGTGTTGTGTCATTATGTCAAGTGCTTGTCACGAGTCATTGAAAGGAAGTCTGTCCTCTGTAGGATGAATTACTAAACACATACTGGGGTGAAAACTGAGAGAACAGAAGACCAGAACAAGCCACAGCCAAACTTATCTCACCAACACCTCAGTCTCCAAAGAGACCTACTTCTTGTATACCCATGCCTATATGCCTTTCTGTCCCTGCAATCTCATTTCCTCTCTCCGCCCAGCTATATCACTTCCTCTTCCTGCCCAGCTCTGTCACTTCCTGTCTGTCTGTACAGACCTCCAGACCTTTATGTTTAACTAGTCTTGAAATTCAAGGTGTGTGCCATCACACCTGGCTCTGTTCCCACTGTGGCCCTGAACTCACAGAGATCTGGATGAATCTCTCTGCCTCCCAAATGCTAGGGTTAAAGGTATGTGCTACCATTGCCTGACTTCTATGTTTACTATAGTGGCTGGCTTTTTTCTCTGATCCTCAGATAAGCTTTATTAGGGTGCATAATACATTGGGGGACACAATATATCATAATCTGTGAATTTCTCTTTGGAAACAGAAGAATTAAAAGAAAAGGTCAACCCCATGAATCTCTTCTAAGTCACTCTGTAAATGAGAGATTTGTGAACTCTTGATTTCTCACCGAATCCTATGCTGATTCATCCTTTTGAAAATAAAATCCTATTGCTATCTCAGAGCTTGCACATAGATTCTAAAATTGAGCTCTTTAAAATGTTTCCTTTTCCTTTTCAGAGATTTCTTTTGTAACATAAGGAAAGTTTAAATACTGCAAAGTTGAAGACATTGGCAATGATCAAAAATAGCTGCATTGTGTTAGCAAGATGTGTGTTATTTCCCTAGAGGCTAAAACTGTTTAAAATATAAACATGAAGTAGAGCTAGTCACAGAGTCAGGGAAATAATAACAAGGCATTTTAATTGTTTTCAAAAACTTAGCATTCAGCATTCTTGTCCTCTTATTATTTGAGTGGCTTAGGCTTCCTTGGGGCTGTTGCATGGGGGCAAATCTGCCTCTAGAGGCTGCAGTTGTGCATTGAGTCATGCACTTCTGCACTTTGCAAACTAGGGTGATGGGAGTTAGAAGCTGGCTTTGACACAATTTAATAAAATTAGTAGAATGTTATTAGCCTTTTATTTGAGCTACAGGTTTGATTTGATCAAGAAATTTGTCATGTCTGTGGGGAAGGAATACATGGCAAGAATGGAAGAAGATGAATATCCCCTCTCTAGTCAAGGCTTTGCAATCACATTTATTAGTTAGAAGAAAGGTTTTGTTTAGATTTTTTGTATATTATAACTCAAAATCATATAATTTTATAATGGCTGAGTTAATAGGTTTTAGATTTTCTTCAGTTAATTACTAAAAAGCTTATAATTCAGCAATATCTGATTATATGTCCTTCAATGAAAATGGTATTTCTGTATTAGTTCTCTTATACACAAATACACTCTCCTCTTTAGAAGAAACCATTGCTAGCAGGTTAGGATGAATCCTCTGGACCAAGGATGCCCCAGCCTCTGACATTGTGGTGTGGTATTTTTATCTACAGTGTGATGGGCTGCATTCACAGCTGCCCTGGGCTATGCACAGCCTGGACCTTTGTTTATATAGACACACACGTATGCTGGCCAGGTGTTTTACATAAACAGCATCATGCCATATATTGTTGGCTACATTTCAAGGAAGTACTCCCCTCCCCTGAATTTCCCATTTCACAACTCCAATTAAAATTAGTTCTATTTTACTATTTCTATCTCAAGCAAAACTGTTTAGGAGGTGAATTTTCATCTCAGCCTCTGTGGATCTGCTCATTATCTCCTTTACCTGTCTTCATTTCTTAGTTCCCTCTCTCCCATCACTGAGCACCTCTTCTTGCTTCACATCGGTTACCTTAGTCCATGGATCAATCATAGTAATTGTATATGAATCTTTGGTACCGATTATAAGGCAAAGATTTTTTGTCCAAGTTAAAATTTCTAGTACTACCACAGCAGTGGGGATGGTGTTCTAGTTTAGAAGCTAGAATTCTGGGCGTCCTTGCTCAGCCAGGATGGAGGCTAAGCAAGAGGTACGTATATCTCTAATGTCAAGGCAGTTATGAGAATACACATAAACATACACAATGGCTACTGTTGTATTGTAGTCATGGCTGAAACACAGACATACAGTCTACTGCTCCTAAAACAATCAGAAGACATTGGAGAAGGGAAGATGCCACCCTACCACATCATCATCACACACAAAGGACTTCTGGGTCCCTATCTCTGGGCTCTTTGCCCCTCTGGGGTAATTTTGGATTTTTACTTCTTATTATAGTTTATGTATTGTTTTAAAATTATGTGTATGTCTGTGCAAATGAGTGCAGATGCTCCCAGAGTCCAGAAGAAAGAGGGTTATGGGTTCCCTGGACCTAGACTTACCTAGACTCAGTTGTGAGCTGCTTGGCATAGTCACTGGGAACCAAACTCAGGTCCACTGTAAGAACAGTATGTGCTCTTAACCACTGAGCCATCTCTTCATTATCTTCTGTAGTTTTTCAGTCCCAAACATGAAACACTTTTTGTTGCTATCAATATATACCTAGAGTTTTCAAATTTGTCAGCTGGGTACTGCTTTATGGCTGAAAAACTAGATATACAATTATGTGCCAAGTCCAATGCTAGTCATTTTAACTACTTCGTGTTTAATAACATACTGGGTTTAATAAGGTATGTCTTAAGGTTCTATTTTGTGAAGAATCACCATGACCATGGCAACTCTTATAAAGATTTTGAGGTGGTGGCTTACAGTTCAGAGGTTCAGTCCATTATCATCATGGCAGGGAGCGTGGCAACATGCAGGCAGACGTGGTGTTGGCTACATCTTGATCAGAAGGCAACAGGAAATACACTGTGACACTGGGTGGTATCTTGAGCATACAAAATCTCAAAACCCATCCTCAGTGACACATTTCCTCCAACAAGGCCATACCTACTCCAACAAACCACATCTCCTAATAGTGCCACTCCCTGTGAGTTTATGGGGGCCAATTATACTCAAACTACCACAAGGTATTAAAATACTCATTTTTATTGGGTAAGGCCACTGAGTAGCTTCTTTCATTGCCTGCTTAAGTAGTTATTTCAGAATTCACAGTGGGACAGAATTAACTGCAAAAGCTTTCCTGCTGTACTGTCCAGCTCCCTTCTCTGTTCCTTTGGCGGTCAACATTGCATATATTATTTTATAAGAAGTTTTGCATAATGGTTTGGAGTCTGAGTCTTAGTGTCATATTAAAAAAAATTAGAATACAGCTATTAAAAAATCCATAAGTAGATTTTGCTTTGTCAAATGTAATTTGCCCTTTTAGAAATTCTACCAGCCTAAACTCAAATACTGCTGATAGAAATTGTCTTTTCACCAGACCAAAACATCTACTAGGTAAAGCAATTATCAATATCAAAAAGCATCTAGAGGCAGAAGCTATACTGTGGAGGTACAATTACTTGTCTGGCATGTGTAGGCCAGGGGCTCCATCCTCAGCACCACAGAAAAAGAAATGGGGGAAAAGAAGCTACTCAAATGATTGACACAGTATACTATTCTCAAACTCACAGCTATGAGGTCCTTTGAAGGATTACATAAAACAGTTCTGTGTGTTTAATACCCTGCAAAGTTTTGAAAGAGGAATTAAAATTTTATTTTTCTGACTATCCAGTTATCATATCATTTTCAAAAAAAATATAATGCACTATCATAGTTTGGATTCCTGGTATCCTTTGGTTGTTGCAGAATTAATTTTCTTACTTCACATAACTTTCCTGTTAAGTAAGACAACTATATGTTGGCAATTTGTATGCACATTTTATATTGCATTTAATGAAAATGTAATTCTTTTTTTTCTTGCCTCAACACTTTTGTTTTAGGAATTTTCTATTCTGCAGATTATAAAAAAAAAGTCATAAGATTGTTAGATACATTCATGGTTAGAAACTAAATACCAGGAAGTCTATTTGAAAACAATTCTGTAGGATAATAACATTTAAGGTGAGGAATCTTTTATATCTAGTGTGATTCATACTGTTTACACAATCAAGTTGTGTTATGGGTAGCATATTACATCGTTGAGATTCCAGGCCCTTCTACAGCTCACACACCAAGACTTTGTCTTAACCCTCCACAGTGATCCAGCAGGTGTCCATGAAGTGCTTTAGGGCACTGGTGGCTTATGTCTCAGAAACAGAAAAAAGATCTGTGTTGGTTACAATTTCTCAGATTGTAGGAACCTTCAAGGTAATGATCTTGGCTTCTCAGAAGTCACTGGTGACATTTTTAGGCCTGCTATCACTTCATAATCAGGCTTCCCTCATGTGTCAGCTCTTTGCCCACCTGAACACTAGCTAGACTTAATTTATTTACTTAACTTCCCCCAGAAGAATGCTGTTCTCAGGACTGAAGCATTTTTACAGTAGCATAAATCCTCCCTGCCTGGAAATTAAGTTAACAATGACATTCTTGATTTGTCTTTTAGAGCATCAGGGCATCTGGCCTCATCCTGTTGGAAACAATACTCTTTGGGTCTCTGCTCCTGTACTTTCCGGTAAGTGACATCCTGCTATTTTAAAAGTCGTCACCTGTTTCATTTGGATTTTCCATATTGTATATATACCGTATATCACCAGAGTTGATAGATGTGTAAATCTGATTCCTATCTTAGATATTTATATATCATTTCTAAATCTTGTGGGTTTTTTTTCTTGTAAATTAGTTGTATTTTTCTTCCCAGTTTTGTGAAAAGGGTCAAATATTTAGGTAAGGCAGCACATGAAGGTCATATTTAGTACACATATTTAACAGATACGAAAGTATTACTTTCATTCTTCCTTATGTAAATCAGAACCACAAACAGCAAGGTAATGCTAGAAAAAATATAAAGAAAAATTTTCCCTATGAAAAAAAATATAAAGAAAAATAAATTTAGTGAAATAAACGTATATGTATGTGTAATGCTCTTACATAATTATTACGTAAGTAGCAGACTCATATTACCGTTGTGGTATTGAGTTTGTAATGATAAACACCAATTACTAATTCAATTCAACCATTGGCATTCTGAAGTTATCACGTGATAAGCATGGAGGTAATTTCTGGGAATACTCTTGATTTTTTTTTTCTCTAAACAAGCTTATGATTTACAGGAAGAAATGAGTCAGTACAGACCCCTGTGATACAGTATGACAAAGACTCAGAGTAGTGGCAGCAGCATGCCGTGGGGACACTTAGGAAAGGCTCACGTCACAATCAAATCTAGGGAATACAGTATCAATCAAGCTCCCAAGATCTAAAGTGAGATGGTGTCAGGGGAAAAGGGAGGCTTGGCCCCACATGACATTCTTTCCTTCTTGTTTCTTTTGCTGTTCCCACTCAAATTTCTCTATTCTTTCTCTCTCTCACCTCAATAACGAAGTGCCTCAGGATTCCATCTTCAGAATTTTTTTTAGTGGATTCTATCACTGACTAGCTAATCTAGCAACACCATTTGAAATAGCGCTGTGTATATGCTAATGGCCGCTCCATTTGTATCTCCAGACATGACCTTTCTCCTGAACTCCAAACTCATATTCAGTTGCCTACTATCACCTCTGTTGGGGTCACAAGAAAACTACATAGCTGCAGATCTGATGCTCCCTAAAATTCAGTCTCCTCAATCTCTACCCAAGGCTACTGGATCCTTCTAGTTACTAGGGTCAAACACTGCAGTGACTCTTGACTCCTCTTCTGCTCTCCCATTAGCCAGGCAACCTTTGAAAATACAGCTGGAATGCACCTAGGCTCCACCATGCTGACTGCCACCACCCTGGTCTTAACCAAGATCTATCATTCCTGGATTACTATGACAGTCTGTCAGAGGCCTCTCTTAGCTTCTGCCCCTTACAACCTATTTTCAGAACATTAGCCACTTTTAACATGAAAGTTAGACTGGCCGGGTTACTCTTCTCAAAACTTGTAAAATGTTCCCCAGTAAAAGCAAAATCCTTACAATAAATTAGAAAGCAAAGTGTAATATGGGTTATCTCCTCTCCATTACTTTTCTGTTTCCCTCCTCTCAGTCAATTTAGAACAAGTGTTCTTGATCTATTTAGGTCTTGAATTACATTTTCTGTTTTCTTCAAAATCCAAATGTATCCAGATATAATCAGTGCTGTGAACGAATATGTCCCCCAGATTCATGCATGAGAAGCAACCTCCCTACAATTGTGTTGGGAGGTAGAACTTTCTGGAAGGGCTGTGCTCTCATACATGGACAGAAGGGCTAGATGGAGGAAATTCTGTTCCTTTTGTCTTCCTGTCTTCTACTGCTGGGGTTTCTATTGCTGTGATTAAAAAAAAAATCAAAAAGCAGCTTGGTGAAGAAAGCCTTTAATTCATTCATACTTCTACACCACAGTCCATCATGGAAGGAAATTAGGGCAGGAACTCAAGACAGGAACCTAGAAGCAGGAAATGATGCAAAAGCCAAGGAGAAATGCTGCTTGCTGGCTTGTTCTCAATGACTTCTCAGTCTGCTTCCTTATACTGTCCAGGACCATCTGTCCAGGGGTAGCACAACCCATAATGAGCTAGATACTCTCACAAAAATCACTAATCAAGAAAATGCACAACAGGCTTGTCTACAAGTCAGTCAGTGAGGGCATCTTCTCAATTGAGTCCCAGATGACTCTAGCTTGCATTAAGCTGATGTGACACTAGCCAGCACATCTACCACATTTTCTTTATTAAATCATCCAGTCTCGGGTATTTTGTCACAGTATCTTAAAGGAACTGAGAAAATCAGATTTTATTTCCCCATAGAAATCATCTACATTAACATTTCTAACTCACATAGTAGTATGTATTGCGATTAATAAAGAAACAACATAGAGTTTATAGGCTGGATATTTCTCATTCCTAGTATTCTGCCTCTGTAAGTAGTATGCCATGCACCCTAATATTTAATCTTCCCATAGAACTACCAGGCAGGTATTTGAATTACCTAATAAGGCAGTGAAAGATTTAAAATGACCTTACTAATCTGAAGAATTATTTTAATAATGTGAATATATTTTGCATTATCTGTTTGATAATATTTTTTTGTATCAACCTCTGCTATGTTTAAATCCATTAGTTACCCAGTTATTAATAGGCCTTTAAAAATGTCAGCTCTAATCTGCTGTACTGGTGTCATATGGGTCTTCGTCGAGGAAAGGTTAAAACCCTTGTCCTGGCTTATGATGTGTTGTTTACCTGCCTCTTCTGTCTCACCATATACTATTTCCTCCTCACTTTCTGGTCCCCAGCTAGATGACCTTTCTGTTCTCAAATAAATGCAATCCCTCCCCTCTGCTCCCGGCTTCTGTCCTGTTGCAATGGCTTACAAAGGCTATTACTTGGCAGTAGTAAAAATCATGGCCCTTTTATTATTTGTTTTTAGTGTCTACAGATAGGGAAAAAAATCTTTGAAATGTCATTCTATGGTATGAACAAAAGTTTGGCTCATTTTTACTGTGAGATGCATGCTTATTTAAGTGATCATATTTCTGAGCATCACCTACAATCTATAGAAGAATTGTAAAGCCTGTAACAGAGAAGAGCTGTTATAGAAAAGTAGAACATTTGAAATGACAATGTCTGGTTGTTAAATATTGAACACAAGTGGGATCCTTTAATTGAGTAGAATGCATTCTGAAAATCATTTGATGGCCTTATACCCATGGTGACATTAGATACAGCGAAAAAGGAGAGACACCTGATAGTTAAAAATGTAAAGGCAGCACTTCTCCATAATCTTCCATAAGAAGGGAAACTAACCACGCAAACTCTCCTCCAGAGTCACCAGTGTGGCTCCCCCTGCTGGCTTCATCCTTAGCTGCCTCTTTCACCTTCTATAACCTAGTTCATTTTGTAACTCCTTAAGCTCCAAGGTTATGTCCCCCCGTTTCTCAGTCCTTAAGTTAGTGTCTGTTCTAGTTTTCTCTCTGTTACTGTGATAAAACATTGACCAAAACCATGCTGGGAAAGAGACTGTTTGGTTTACAGGTTACAGTCTGTCATCAAGGGAAGCCAAGGCAGGAGCTCCAGGCAGCAACCTGGAAGCAGGAACTGAGGCAGAGACCATGGAGGAATGATGCTTCCAAGGCTTGCTTCTTCTGGTCTGTGTTGTTACCTCTCTTCTACAGCTCAGACCCACCTACCTAGGAATAGTAAGCTGAGCCCTCTTATGTCAATTAGCAATCAAGAAAATGCCCCCACAGACATGCCCTCGTGCCACTCCGAGGAGGCAATTTCCAACCAAGGTTGGCTCTTTCCAGGTGTGTCACGTTGGTAACTGAAGCCAACTGTGATGGTGTCCATATTCTGAAGACAGAAGTGGTCACATTACTTAAGGTGGATTAAACTAAGAAGTACAGTGCATGATTCTGGAGACAATGGAGATTAAAATGCATTATTGTCAGAGTCTAGAAAGGAGAATCATTTTACTTTACACAATAGATCAGGAAGTGCTATTTTGGTGACTGATATGAAGTCCTTCATGGGAGTAGATGCATGCCTGGATGTACATGTATGAACCAATCTTGAAAAGGATGACCTTGGTTGCTTAGAATTCGTAGATAAGAAGTTTATAACTTTCAAATAGGGTTTTGCTTGTTCTGAATTCAATGTTAAAATAATCAGATAAACCAAATACAAATAGAAAGTTCATTATCTGAAAGGGGACTAGAAGTACTTCTGATAGTAGAGCATTTTGAAATATAATCATAGACTATAGCAATTAGGCATCCCTAATCTGAAAATAAAAATCCTACAAGGCTCTGAATTCAGAAACCAAGTTTGGATTGGGGATATTCAGCCTGTATAGTCAAAAGGTCTAATTGGTATAAATGTGACCAAAACCTTTCCAGCTTTGAAATATCTTGCCTACTTTCTGAGCTCCTTCTGTGGAGAAGAACTGCTCATGAAATTTGCTGGGAATTACAGCTTTTTAAAGTACGCTTGAATAAAATAAATGGTTTCTAGGGCTGGGTTCTTCCATAGAAGGAGACTGGGCTGTTCCCTGCTTTCCTGTGCTGTGCAGTGAACTTTATATTCTCTTTATGCTGCATATTGTCATCCAGATTTGCAAGAATTAAGGTTATTTTTGCCATTTCTAAGCAATCTTGGACTACAGACGATTTCATAACAATGCTTACATTGGAAAGTCCAAATTAGACATTATCATCATTGTGCAGACGAGGACAAACTGAAATCTGACTAAAGTTAGCATTGTTATAATTGGTAGCACAAGCTGCAGCTTTTGAAGCCTTTTCTTACAGATTCTCAAAAGAGTCTCATGGTTTGAGGTCCATACATTGTGAGCAAATGATTTATCACCCATGATCACCTACATACTTTTTGTATAGCTATAAAAGAAATGAAACAGACTTTCAGAGAAGAAAAAAACCTTAAAGTGTATGTTTCTTCTTAAATTGCACCAAACAGCATTTTCAATTTATAAAACTTATTATTGACACTGTAAGTCTAAAAGTTTGTTTTACTTTGACAAACGCATCCATTTCAGTTGATTGTGCTGTCTTATCCTGTGGGTTTCTTAACTGGTTTGTGGTGTGCCCATCAATAAAGGGCACCAATATATGAGTCAATATGATGCATATTTTAAGCTTCCCAGTCCAATATAAAAGAATAGTAAAATGCTTGAGGTTGAAGAGAGATTAGATGCAATGTAGCACTTGCCTCAACTCTTTATTTTGCAAAGGAAAGAGGAGAAGCTGAGAGATGTTTCTAAGTCTACAACTTTTCCCAGCTACTTAATGACAAAGCCAAGATAAGAACTCATCTCTCAACTTCCATACCCATCTCTTCACTATGGTGATAGCAAGATGCTGAAACAACATCTGCAGAAAGCTGGGGAGACCTAAGCATCCTCATTGCCCAGTCAGTAAACCCTCCCTGCTTCATCTAGTGGAAATGGAAAATACAAAGGATGAAAGGGGACATTGAGTTTTGATAGTTAAAGGTTTGGTTTGAGACCCATGTAAAATTCCTTATAAGTATGAATGGACCATTGCCACATCTTGCACAACTCCAGCGACAGATGTGACTTGGGTCGGGAGGGAATGAGGAAAAGACAAACACAGACATGCACAGGAAGCAACATGTGCAGAAGCAGGGTTTGGGTGCACTGGGCTGTCTGCTGGAGACACTGCAGCACCCCAGAAACTTAGTGTTTATTACAGAGAGTTGAACATAGAGCTGGGGTTATAGCATACTACTGAGCAAGAAGGCAGGGCTTATTGTCTACAGCTGGATCAGGGAGAAAGCTTTAGCTAATATCCGTAAGAGCACTCTCTGTAGGTAAGCTGTCTTTAGGCCATACATATCTTTGGGGAGAAAGTTCTGGTGGACATTTTCTGCACACACTGTTCTTTCATACTTGGTCCCTGAGGAGGAAGTTTTTGGCTTATCTCTGAGCCTGAGGCCACCCGGCCCTTGACCTTGTCTTGCCTGTGTCAATAACACACAGCCACTCACTTGGGGCTTCCTTTACTCTGTAGGAATAATTTAGTTGAATCATCTGGAGTTTCTGATTCTCAACTGTTTTACCCCAAAAGTGGCAGTTTGCAGTTCAGCCTAATGTCAGTCAGGCTGGTTTGAATGGCATAGAAAGAACCTAAACCAGTTAGGAGATCATTTCTACTGTGATCAGCACAAACCTAACTTGGCTTGTTTTGGAACTCCGAGAAAGCCACCCCAAGCAAGTGACAGCCACATGCAGAGGAAGCAAGGGGAATTTGCTCCCAGCACTTTACAGGAAGGAAAACAAAGGAGACAAAAATCCATCCTTTTTATGATTCCATCATCTGTTCAGCAGAATGTTCCAGAATAATTTTATCCTTTTCTTCCCTTAGACCTGGGACCAGCCTCTTCTGCAAGGCTCTGTGGTTGTGGTTCCCCTTAGGGGAGAACGGTAGCAATCCAGTTCTGAGACATTCACTTTCACAGTGATGAGTCCAGGGTAGGAGAATCTAATTTTATGTATGGGCTAGTGTTTTTTTAATGTTCATTTTATTTGTTCTTTGAGTTATTTCCTATGTGAATATGGTGTATTTTGATAATCTCCACCCACACTTGAGATATTTCCCTTTGGGCTAGTGTTTTTCAGCTGATCTAGAACCCATCTCATGTGAGGCCTTCCGACCCACTTGATTTGATATCTTTCATGGTTGGTTTTAATGTCACCTTGGCACAAATTAGAATCACTTGAGTAGGGAGCCTCACCTGGAGAACTGTCCTGACTGTTTTGATTGACATGGGACCCACCCAAACTGTGGGAGGCGCCTTCTGCTAGTAAAGGCTGTGTCAGAGGGAAGATGCTCTCCCTTTACCCCTTGGCCTTCCATCCTGCCACCAACTGGTTTGCTCTGCTGCTGCTGCTGCTGTTGCTGCTCCCCTCACAGAACATGCCAGTGTTCCTAAACTTGCATTATGGATGTGGGACCAGTGGCTCTCCAGGCAATTTCCCAGGCTTCTGGTGCCAGATTTGGGATCATGGAGACATCCTGTGTTGTGGATTGAGTATCTTATAGATAGTCACCCCTAGTGACAGACTGCTATCATGGGTCTTCTCCAACAGCTGAGACACCCATCCTCAAAGACTGAGTAACACTGGTTCTTAGCTTCTTGGTGTTATTTAGTTCTTGTTACTATTTTAGAGCTGACTTAATAAGTTCTGAGATATATATATATATATATATCCATTGAATATGTTCTTCAAAAGAACCTATTATATATATATATAATATTATATTATTTGGGTTTATTATATAATATATAATATTTGCCAGAGCAAACAAGAGAAAGAAATTGGGGAAAAGGCAGGGAATAGTTATCAAATGGCAAAGTATCTTAAAAGCATGGAGCTAGGAGTCTCTTCACTTCTCAAAGCTCAGACTAACTCAAAAGCATTGGGTAAAGTACTAAGCACAAAGCATTATCTGAGGTCTGGACCTCCTCCTTCAAGGTGATTTGAGCAATCTCATGGGAGAACATTCTATTCTCCTCCACAGGCTGGTTATAAGGTCAAAAGAAATGCTTACAGGTATCCCAAAACTGTGGTTCCATTTATCCACTTGGCTTGTACCCACATCACTGTACAACACCTGGAAAGTTCAGTCATGGGAGTAGTTACCACCATGCAAGGGCACAGAGCTACCCAGGGTGTGCGTCCCATGATAACTGGCTAACAGTTTGGGTCATGGCTAGGCTAGAGATTATCCATCTATCAGTTAAAAGATGATGATCTTTTAGCTGAGAGGTTTAATAGACTGAAAGAGCCTTGACCACTTGAAATCTGAAACCTTTAGTTTTTGGTGAAAAACAGTAGTATTATGATCTTTGATAGGGCAAACATGAATTTGACTGTATTACCTGTTATAAACAGTGTTTTGGTTTTGTGAAATACAGTAATTATCACAAACTAGAACAAAACAAGAAAATAAAAAGAGGGTTTTAATAACCAATTCTCATTACCTCAAGTACAACACAGAAAATAAATTCCTCTAATGAAAAAGCTCAAAGAAAAGAGGAAAAACGGAGGTAAAATTGTTCCAGAAAAGCAAGAGTAGAGTGAAAGAAATGAAAATAAAATCAGAACACTACAGTTATAGAAAGGTAAAAACGAGCTGAATAAACTACACTGAGAGTACCATAGAAGCGATGGGTGAGGATTGAGGGAGCCATAACAGAAAACAGAGGACAGCCATGCACGAGACTTCAAAATCTCAGGCTATTCGGAGTCTCTGTGCATTCCCTGTACGATGGATCTTGTAGATTAATCTATCTGCTGTGTGGAGAGTTAGTTACCAGAAGGTGACTGTATGAGGTAAGCTTCTGAATTGACCACACTGAGGAACACAGAAAGGCAGAGACGGAAACTTTGTCAAGTGAGCCTCACATCTATATATGGAATTTGAAAATGAAACATGTGGCCGGGCGGTGGTGGCGCATGCCTTTAATCCCAGCACTCGGGAGGCAGAGGCAGGCGGATCTCTGTGAGTTCGAGGCCAGCCTGGTCTCCCAAGCGAGTTCCAGGAAAGGCACAAAGCTACACAGAGAAACCCTGTCTCGAAAAACCAAAAAAAAAAAAAAAAAAAGAAAATGAAACATGTTCAAACTGAGGGTGGAGAGATTTTGTAGAGGTGATTAGGTCATGAGACTGAGTGCTCATGAACTTTTCAGACTACTAAACTGTTTTCAAAGTGAGGGCACCATTTGCACCTCACCGGAGATGCTCACTTCACCCCCACCCTCAGCAATCCTTCTCATTTTCCATTGTTATTAAGAAGTCAGAGCCATCTCAGTGGATGTGAAGTGTGGTTTTTATTTTCTAAAAATCCTTCAAAGCACATCCAGAACCTTTCTTTCCTTCCTTCCTTCCTTCCTTCCTTCCTTCCTTCCTTCCTTCCTTC
>CABHPQ010144318.1:24357-44555 GCA_902168405.1 Peromyscus aztecus | reverse complement strand
TCTCTCTCTCTCTCTCTCTCTCTCTCTCTCTCTCTCTCTCTCTTTCTTTCTGTTTTATTTTGTTTGGGTTTTCAAGACAGGGTTTCTCTGAGTAGCTGTCCTGGAACTCACTCAGACCAGGCTGGCCTCAAACTCACAGAGATTTGCCTGCCTCTTCCTCCCAAGTGCTGGGGTTAAAGGTATGCACTACCACTGCCTAGCTCCATTTCAAGGCCCCATTGTCATCCTAGTCTGAGTGACCTTCAAGATGAGTTCGATTGTTGCAGTATGCATCTGACGAGTCTCACTATTTCTACTCTTGGCCTCTCAAAATCTCTTCTAAACATGGAAGCTGGAATTGGTTAAAACCCAAGTCAGGTAGTCTTACTGCTGCCCAAACGCTATCACAGTCCCCTCCCCATTTTATTCAGATTACCAGTGTTCTGTTCTCAAGCAGGCCAGGCAACAATACCCCGAGCCCTTGCACTGGTGTCTCTTAGCCTGGAACTTGTTTCTTCCACCCACATGACCTCTTCTTCCTGTCCATCGTGTCCTGTCTAAAACATCACACAAAACCTTACAGAATCCAGCTCCTCATCTTTTCTGCCCCCTGTCTTCTTCCTTCTGCCACAACACTGACCTCCTTGCTATTCTTGGAGCAGGCCTGGCTTGCTCCACCCTGTGACCACAGTGTGGGGTGTGGGGTGTCTCCTGGAGTGCCCTCAGCTGACGAGTCTCCCAGGGTACTTCCTGAACTTTCGAAATATTTCTAAATGAAGTTAAATAATCAATTATTTTGGAACAAACAAGAAGAGATTAATTAGAGAAGGAGGATACACCACCACAATTGCAGAGGATCTGGAATTGGATCATGTAGAGACAGAAGCAGTGACAGTGTAAGTCAGATCTTACAGTCACAGTGTGGCCTTGTGCAAAGAACATCTTGAAGGCTCCCAAGATTGCCTTCATGGGGACAAGTCAGGGGATGTTTGCCATGAGAGAATTCGACAGTCAGATGGTTCCAACTGAAGAAACAGGGTCTGAAGCACCGTTTCAGTTCTGGCCTAGCTTGCATTTTAGCTCTTAGTGAAAAATAATCAAGAGAGCAAAGTACCTGTTTCCAACTGGTTTACTGCAGTCTGTGTGTTAAGATTTTTGCTGGTGGGTGAGACATGCAAGGGCACTTTTCTGTTGTCTCTCTCTTTCTGTCTCCCTCCCTTCCTCTCTTCTCTCCTCCCTCCTTCCCTCTTTCTTGTGCTCTCTCTCTCTCTGACAAAAGTGCATCTTGATTTTTTCCTGTGCTAACCCAAATTGTATAAGTCATTTTCCATTACTGATGTCTAATAAGTTATTTTTAATTAATGTGAAGCTTAATTAAATTAGATTTTAGTTTTAGCTATCCTCTGTTAGTATCTCTGACTTTAGAGAATTTTAACCATCTCAAGGAAATAGTCTCTGAGCAGTCAGCTACAGCAGTGTCCAGGTTCCTCTCTGTGGACCTAATACAGAAAAGGTGACATGAGCATCATGAAACACTTGCTGATGCTCAGGGAATAATTAAGAAAGTAACTGTAGACAAAAGCAGCACTGGCCCCAAGAAATGGTTTCTTCTTCAGTATCATCGAGGTAAAAAACAAACAAAAAAAAGATAAGAAAAAATATTGTAGGTAGATATGTGTGTGTAATCTCTCGAACCTTTAGTGGTCCACGTTCACATTAATTTTCAATGGCATTGCTAGGCTTTGGGACTTTGATGGTCTGAATGTGTCTATCTCTTTAACCTATTAGGGTGGAGAGACTTTGTAGAAGTTATTAGGTCATGAGACTGTGTTTTCATGAATGTGCCCAGTGTCCTTACAAAATCATCCCAGAACTGACTTACCCCTTTCGTCTTGTCTGCAATTAAACAGGTCCACACCAGACACCAATTCTGCCAGTGCCTTAATCTTGGAGCTGTGAGAAATAAACAATGTTTTTGTCTATTGAATTGTGATTCTTTAGTTTAACAGCCATCAATATTTGGCTTTTTTGTCATAGCAGATTATACTAACACAGTGATCATACAAATTTGACCAGTTCAAATGCAGACATATCTATGTACCACCCTAATCAAATCTTTCAACTTTTTGGTCACACTTGTATTTCTGTAGCCAGTATCTGCCTCTCACCATGCTTTCCAAAATATGGAGAAGTGTGGTGGTGGTGGTGGTGGTGGCTTTGGTGGTGGTGTTGGTGGTAGTGCTGCTGCTGCTACTGCTGCTGCTGCTGCTGGATGGTCTTGTCCACTTCACAGGTCCTAATATGACCAACAGGCAGCCGTCCACACAAGGACATAAAAAGATTGAATTGCTTACATAAATTTCTCTCTGAACAATTGTATACTTGCCTTTGGTACAGCACTATATCTCATCAGATATGACAAAATCAAAGATGATCTGTGAAAAAGATGTCAAATATGTTTGCTTCTACTTGGGAAATCATAGTCAATATTTGTGGTGGTATTGTGTTCCCCAAAATATTGTGTACTTTAATAAACTTATCTGGGGTCAGAGACAGAACAGCCACAAGATTAAACATGAGGATAGGCAGTGGTAGCATACGCCTTTAATCCTAGCATTCCAGAGACAGAAATCCCTCTGGATCTCTGTGAGTTCAAGGCCACATTGGAAACCGCCAGGCATGGTGACACACGCCTTTAATCCCAGAAAGCAAGCCTTTAATCCCAGGGAGTGGTGGTAGAAAGCAGAAAGGTATATAAGGCGTGAGGACCAGAAACTAGAGGCATTTGCCCTGGAGAGGCATTTGCCCAAGAGAGGCATTTGGCCTGGGTAGGCATTTGGCCTGGAGAAGAATTTGGGCTGGTTAAGCATTCAGGCTTTCGAGCAGCAGTTCAGCTGAGAGTCATTTGGATATGAGGACACAGAGGCTTCCAGTCTGAGGAAACAAGACCAGCTGAGGATCCGGCAAGGTGAGATAGCTGTGGCTTATTCTGTCTCTCTGACCTTCCAGTGTTCACCCCAATACCCGGCTCAGGTTTGATTTTATTAATAAGACTTTTAAGATTCATGCTACAAATATTAACACAACAAAAGGCTCTAACTCATTAACTCTTCACTTCCCCATCTATATATAGTGTTATTATATATACCCTTCCCCACATAGATCCATTTACAACTAATGCTATAATAGAAATCCTATAATGCTTGCCTTAAAATGTATGCTAGAAGTCATAGAATATTGCAGACATGCTAGTCCATGTGTATGCAGTAAGTTTATGTGTGTGTGTTGGGGTATGAGGAGATAACCTCCTGAGGTGTGTGTGTGTGTGTGTGTGTGTGTGTGTGTGTATGTGTGTGTGTGTGTGTGTGTGTGTGTGTGTTAGGGTATGGAGGTATTTGTGTTTTGGAGTGTGGGGAGATGACCTCCTGAGGTGTATGTGTATTGGAGTGTAGAGAGATGACTTCCTGAGGGGTGTGTGTGTGTGTGTGTGTGTGTGTGTGTGTGTGTGTGTGTTGGGGTGTGTATGGGGAGATGACTTCCTGAGGTATCTGTTTGCTGGGGTGTAGGGACATGACCTCCTGAGGTGTGTGTGTGTGTGTGTGTGTGTGTGTGTGTGTGTGTGTGTGTGTGTATTGGGGTGTATATGGGGAGATGACTTCCTGAGGTATATGTTTGCTGGAGTGCAGGGAGATGACCTGCTGAGGTAGATAATAAAGAAAGAGGAGAAGAACACATAACATACAAAATTCAGGAAGGTGGTTGCTTCTGAGAGGGAAGGGGAAAATATGACACCCAAAGGAGACAAAAGGAAAAATTGTACCTAATAGTAATATCCTTAAGCTGAGGGGTAGGTAAGTAGAGCGTAAATTTATTGTACCACAAAGAATATTTTTGCCTCCATCTCTCAATTGATTTAGCGTTTGAAATGAGTTAGATGCTTTAATGATGATGGAGTTCAGATGAACAGGATCCAGAGAAAGGAATGAGATGAGCTAGTGGAGAAGTCACCTCACTAATTAAAGTACATACTGGGATTGAAAAAGGGTAAGTAGTCAGCTCTTAATGTTACTGGCTCATCTCCCAAGATGCAGCAAGAGAATGGTCTTTGCATTCCAGTGTTAAGATGATATGATGGTCCTGATGGAAGCAGAGCCAATTGACCTGTATGATTGACAGGAGTGACTAGAGGTGATGATGGGAAAAAAGACAGCAGGTAGAAACAGTCCTTTCCAGAAAAGCTGCAGAGAACTAGGGCACTAGATGATAAGTTAAGTTAGCTATCCATCAATTATTTGTTTGTTTGTTTGTTTGTTTGTTTGTTTTTTGAGATAGGGTTTCTCTGTGTAGTTTTTGGAGCCTATCCTGGAACTCACTCTGTAGACCAGGCTGGCCTCAAACTCACAGAGATCCGCCTGCCTCTGCCTCCTGAGTGCTGGGAATAAAGGGGTGCACCACCACTGATAGGCCTGTCTATCAATTCTTATCCAGCCCCACCCAGACAAGGCCATCAAGGCCCATGGCTGCTTTAGAAGCCTTCACTGTAACATTTACTCAGTTACTCTGGGTATTAATGCATAAAGCAAACACTGAATAGTTAGCTAGATAGTCTGAACTGTGTGGACTAAAATCCTCAGCATGAAAGTTGAATTAATCAGTGACATGAGTTCACACAGAATTTGAATAAAACCTTTTCGACTGTTAAAAGCGCTGGTGGATCTTGATGAGATACTAGGAAGTATTAGCATTCTTTCCTTTTTTTTTCACTTGGTGACCTTTGGCCTCCTCATCCCACCTACTTCTCCTACATTGTTTAAATGAGACATTGACTGTGGAAGCTGGAAGCTGTGTACTGAAAACCCTCCTGATTTAGGTACCGTGCAAATGGCATCATTTCAACCCTGGCAGTCTTGGCTTCAGGGAAGTAGAACATTTGTCTTCAGGTGTCTTCTCAGTTCTTCCTTATAGAAAGTAGATTTTATTTCTGCTCCTTTCTGTTTGAGAGAAATGAACCCATGATTTAGTTCTACATAAAGTCTTATGGTGACTTTGTAAAAGCATTAAACAGTGGAGTTCCCACGTGAAGATGAGGAGGAAGGAGAAGACTAAAGGAGTGTGTGCTGCTCTCCGCATTAGCAGCACTGTCAAAGACTTAGAAGGAAAGCACAGCAGCACAGCAGTACAGCTTTTGTTCTGCTACAGCATCAGCTGTGCCTGTGTGATCCCATGGTCCTGTTCGCCTTCCTCCCTCACATTTACCTAAATAATGGCAATGCCCGCTGACGTTCATCAGATATCTTCCTTGCTGTATCCCACATTTTACATCCAAATTGCTTTACATGTGCTGTGTTATTTCCTACTTAGCTGCATTCCCTGATGTGCAGGATGGTGTCTGGCATACATTAATAATTCAAGATAGAGGCTAGAGAGATGACTCAGTGGTTAAGAGTACTGGCTGCTCTTCCAGAGGACCCAGGTTCATTTCCCAGCACCCATATGGAAGCTTACAACCATTTATAACTCCAGTTTCAGAGGATCCAATGCCCTCTTCTAGTCTCTGTGGGCACCAGGAACACAAATGGTGCATAGACACACATATAAATCACCCATATATATTAAACAAATAAATAGAAAAATAATAAATAAATAAGGATATATGTCTCTGAGTATTTGCAGAAAAGAATTTGAATTGTCAGCCATACAGACTGCAGCAGGAAAAGAGGTATAAGAATTGGCTGCCAAAGGCTCCGACAGAATCATATGACCAAATATATATGAGTAAACTGGAGTGCTGCTTAAAAATTTTCTGGATTCCCCCATTACACTGAACCTGATAGAAGAGAAAGTAGGAAGCAGTCTTGAACACATTGGCACGGCAGACCACTTCTTAAATATAACACCAGAAGCACAGACACTGAGAGCAATAATTAATAAATGGGACCTCCTGAAACTGAGAAGCTTTTGTAAGGCAAAGGACATGATCAATAAGACAAAACAACAGCCTATAGAATGGGAAAAGATCTTCACCAACCCCACATCTGAGAGAGGGCTGATCTCCAAAATATATAATGAACTCAAGAAACTAGACATCAAAATACCAAACAATCCAATTAAAAAATAGGCTACAGATCTAAACAGAGCATTCTCAACAGAAGAATCTCAAATGGCTGAAAGACATTTAAGAAATTGCTCAGCATCCTTAATTATCAGGGAAATGCAAATCAAAATTACTCTGAGATACCATCTTACACCTGTCAGAATGGCTAAGATCAAAAACACTGATGACAGCTTATTGGAGAGGATGAGCAAGGGGAACACTCCTCAACTGTTGGTGGGAGTGTAAACTTGTACAGCCACTTTGGAAATCAGTATGTGGTTTCTCAGAAAATTGGAAAACAATCTACCTCAAGACCAAATGATACCACTCTTGGGCATATACTCAATGAATGCTCAATCATGCCACAAGGACAGTTGCTCAACTATGTTCACAGCAGCATTATTTGTAATATCTAGAACCTGGAAACAACCTAGATGCTCCTCATTGGAAGAATGAATAAAGAAAATAAATGTGGTACATATACACAATGGAGTACTACTCAGCAGTAAAAAACAATGACATCATGAATTTTTCAGGCAAATGGATAGAACTATAATATCATTCTGAGTGAGGTAACCTAGACTCAGAAAGACAAACATGGTATGTATTCACTCATAAGTAGATACTAGATGTAAAGCAAAGGATAATCAGACTACAACCCACAGCTCCAGAGAAGCTAGGTAACAAGGAGGACTCTAAGAGGGACATATGGATTGCCCTGGAAAGGGGAAATATATGAGATCTCCTGAGTAAACTGGAGGTGATGGGAGGCAATAGAGAGTAGAGGATGGGGGATGAGAACATAAGAGAATGGGATGTTTGAACTGGAATAGAGATGGAATGTGAGAGCAATGAAAGAGATACCTTGATAGAGGGACACATCATGGGAAAAAGGAGAAACCTGGTGTGAGGGAAATTCCCAGGAATCCACAAGGATAACCCCAGCTTAGACTACTAGCAATAGTGGAGAGGATGCCTGAGCTGGCCTACCCCAGTAATCAGATTGGTGACTACCCTAACTGTCATCATAGAGTCTTCATCTAGTAACTGATGGAAACAGACACAGAGAGCCACAGCCAAGCACCAGGCTGAGCTCCAGAAGTCCAGTTGAAGAGAGGGAAGAGGGATTCTATGAGTAAGGGGCATCAAGACCATGAGGGGGAAACTTACAGATACAACTGAACCAATCTAGTGGGAACTCATGAACTTTAGGCCAGCAACTGTGGAGTCTGCCTGGGACTGGACTAGGCCCTCAGCCTAAGTGAGACAGTTGTATAGCTTAGTCTGTTTAAGGGGCCCCTGGCAGTGGGAATAGGATCTATCTCTGGTGCATGAACTGGCTTTTTGGAGCCTATTACCTATGGAGGAACACCTTGCACAACCTTGATGTGGGGGTGGGGGGGGTGGGGGTGGGGAACACGGATTAGACTTGCCTCAACTGAATGTACCAGGCTTTGCCGTCTCCCCATGAGAGGCCTTACTTTTTGGACGAGGGCATGGGGGGGTTGGGGGGAGGCTAGGGAGAGAGTAGGAGGAAGGATGAAAGGGGGATATGTGGTTGGTATGTAAAATAAAGAATTTCTTAATTAAAAAAAAGAATTTCCTGGAGATGCATGGCTGAAATGTACTAAAGCAGTTACTTTATGAGAGTTTTAATACTTTAGCTAGTGAATTCCTGGTATTACTTACTGATCAATATTGGGCTTTAGCAGTTAAGGGTATGGACTGTGGTATCTGCTTGCTACTCCCACATATTCATGACCCATAAAATGGAATGATAAACATACTATGTGAAATTGAATGATTATATGCATGCACAATGTATGTAATTAGAGCACTGCTTGGCACATTTTCCAGGTGCTTCAAGGTGGTTTAATTAAACATTGTCCTAGGGCAGCAATTCTCCATCTTTAGCCAGCATGTCTAGGATATATGGGCACAGGTGGCTGGCCTCACCCCTCACCTTCATCTTCAGTAGGTCTATGACAGACATACTGTGGAATTTGTATTGCTAAGAAGCTCCAGGGAGATGCCAAGGAACCCTTTGTGAAAACCATAAGGCACATCATCCTTTCTCTGAAAGAACACCACAAAACTGCCATGGCTTTTTATTTTAAGAAGTCTCCTGTATGCTTCTTCAGTTGAACTAAACAACTGGTCATAAGATAAGGTAATTAAAAAGAATATCACTATGATTATTTACAAGCTCAAAATACAGGTCATACAATAATTGCTAGGAAGCAGTGTTGGGATGAAATATATGCCATGACACAGAAGAGCGGATGCTCTAAAATGCCAACCCTATTTCCTCTACTAAGGAAAAGCATGGGCACAAACAGTCTAAAGCAGGCTGTATTTCACAACGGCAGGAGGAGCATTATATGACTTCCATTCCCTGAGACACCCACATCCCCACTACTACTCTGGTGTGTTTCGTTTTGCTTATTTAGTTTCTTTCTGTGCAGGTTGCTTTTGTTATTTTGAGACAGGCTCTCACTCTGTAGCTCAGGCTAGCTTGAATATTGCAAACTTAATAGTAATCTTCTTGCCTCAGCCACCCGGGTGGTGCTGTGTTTGCAGGCATGAGCCACCCAGTCCAGCTGGACCTTGACTCCATGCAGTGAAGAGGGAATAAGAAAGGTGAAGCAGGAGAGATCAGTAAACTTCCTTTCATCTAACCTCATCACTGAGAATGAAGTCTCTCGAGTGGTTTTGAGAGAGGCTTGGAAATAGTCATTCCTCCAGAGGACAATGCATGGATCTGGAAAGCTGGGGTAAAAGAGGATCCCAACTCTCTGTCCTGGGCACTTTATCTTCTACTTGTCTTCTCAAATCTTGTGGGTTCCTGCTGCTGACAGGAAAGCACAACTCTCAACTTGGAAGAGATACTTTTCTGGAGCCAAGTGAGATTGACTATGGACTGGGAAGACAGATTCTGGCCACCACCAGTTCCATGTTACAACATAGTAGCAGTTGCATGAAATTTTACAGCAACAGGACAAAGAAAATCATAGCTCAAGATCTCTTTCAAATGCATTAGTGGGAACAGCAGATAGGTAGGTTCCAGATGAACAGAAAGCCTCGGGTGTTCTCTGACACTCTAGGCTTCATGGTTTACAGAACCTAGGGGTCTGTTTGATGTTCAGGAGGATCTACCTCCTAGTCACAAAGGTGTCGGATCACATACAGCAGTGGGCAGTAAATGACTATTTAAAGGCCAAGATAGTCCAGGATAATTTGTCATTTGGCCCTGGACCTGCAACATTCCAGCCTCTCCACAGTCATTGCGTTTCTCATCATCGTGTGGTCAAGCAGGTGTGTCTTCTGTACAGGATATCGGTTTGCTCTACAGTGCATGTGTGTTATCTTCGGGAGGAGGGAAGAAGCATGAGAGCAGTCCTGTCTCCGACTCTGCTCAGCCATTACTTCTGGGAAGAAAACCGAAGTTGCCGAGGAGCTCATTATGCAACTGCCAACACAGACCTGGTTTTGTGGCAAATTGCCTGTCATTATTAATTGTAGCCTTTACATAGCTCCTCTCTCTTGTTTCTTCCATTTGCTTGGAAAGAAAGGAATTATGTAACCGCCGTGATCCAGGCAGGAGAGAAAGCGCTTATTTAATCCACAAGACTATTAGGTAACTACTGAAGAGGGATTCACCTCAGGTGAATTTTCTTTAGTTTTTTTTTCTGCCCCCCCCCCCCCCCCCCCCCCCCGTGACAACTCAATTCCTTTTAGGGTGCACTAATTTCAAAGCCCTTTGGAAGTTATTTTCAGGTATGGTGTAGGCACACTAAGTATAGCATGTTAAAGCTGGTGGGATAAATGGGGAAAGCCCATTGTTTTACTTAGAGCTCATTCCCTTTGACATGGATTATGGTTTTTTTCAAAAAGGTGATAGTTATGAAAATTGCCCACTTTAATGAATAACAAAATGCCTAGAAGAAAGGAGTTTAGGACTAAAACTTGTGTTCTGCCTGAAATACTAATCAGAAGAAAAATAAGGAAGTAAAAATGTTTTCTTCCAAATGATTTTTTTCTAATGTGGAACAAGGTAAGTACTGACTAAAACGTCTAGAAACTGGAGCTACCTGAAGCCATTTAAGGAAATTCCCTTCAGTAGTTTCCCCAGGAAAGTGTGGATATCTCCTGTGAGTGGGACTGGGCCGGCATTCAGTAAGTGGTCCTTTTCACTGTTTGCATGTGTCTTTCATCCCCATTCAGTCTACACCCCAGTTTCTCTTCAGTACACCGGGTAGAAGGTGTCAGTAATGTTGTGCATTGCATAGAGGACTTGTAAGAATTTAAAAGTATTGGGAAGGTTTGTCATCCCAGGAAACATGCACAGATTGTCTCATAAACACAGAGTGCTGAGTGAAGCCACAAGACTTCCAAGAATGCAAGTCTCCCATGGTTCTTGTCCCTGCTTCAAGACCCTTGGCACACCCTCCCCTCTCCACCTACATAATGACACCTCATATGTGAGGTCAGGTTCCCAGGGAAGACTTCCATCAACTGCTGCTCTATGTTCGGTCCTTTCTCTCCCATCATTTTCTATAACATGCCCCGTACAGAACCTTGCTGTATGCACAAAGCAACATAAGGCAGTGGAGAAACGAGAAATTCTTCAATGAATGCAGAAGTAAAACAATGGAATACTACTCAGCAGAGAAAAACAATGACATCATGAGGTTTGCAGGCAAATGGAGGAATCTAGAAAAAATCCTCCTGAGTGAGGTAACCCAGACTCAGAAAGACAAACATGGTATGTACCCACTCATAGGAGAATACTAGTTGTGGAACAAGGATGACTGGACAGCTACTCACAACACCAGGGAGGCTACCTGGATAACAGGACCCCAAGAAAGACACGGGGATCGCCCAATGACAGAGAAATGGATGAGATCTACATGAACAGTCTGGACATGAGTGGGGGTAATGAGGGGCGAGGGGCGAGGGAAAGAGAACTTGGGGGAGCAGGAGATCCCAACTGGATCAAGAACAGAGAGGGAACACAAGGAATGTTCATGATAAGTGAAGACCACATGAGAATAGGAAGAAGCAAAGTGCTGGAGAGGCCCACAGAAATCCACAAAGATGCCCCCACAATAGACTGCTGGCAATAGTCGAGAAATAGCCCGATCTGACCTACCCTGGTGATAGGATGGCCAAACACCCTAATTGTCATGCTAGAAACCCCATCCAGTGACTGAGGGAACTAGATGCAGATATCCATGGTCAGGCCCTGGGTGGAACTCCGGGAGTCCAATTGGCGAGAAGGAGGAGGGTTTATGAGAGCAAGAGTTGTTGGGACCAGGGATGGATGGAATACAGGGACAAGTGGCCAAACGAATGGAAACACATGAACTGTGAACCAATGGCTGAGGGGCCCCCCAACTGGATCAGGCCCTCTGAATGGGTGAGACACTTGATTGGCTTGATCTGTTTAGGAGGCATCCAGGCAGTTGGACCGGGTCCTGTGCTCAGTACATGAATTGGCTGTTTGAAACCTGGGGCTTGGTAGAGACCCTTGGCTCAGCCTGGGAGGAGGGGACTAGACCTGCCTGGGCTGAGTCCACCAGGTCGATCTCAATCCTCGGGGGAGTCTTTGCCCTGGAGGAGATGGAAATGGGGGGTGGGCCGGGGGGAGGGGGGTCGGGGCGGGAGGAGGGAGAACGGGGGAATCTATGGCTGATATGTAAAGTTGAATTATGTTATAAAATAAAATAAATTCAAAAAAAAAAAAAGAGGCAGGGTTTTATGCTGGCCTGGATCTCACCAAGTAATCTAGGGCAGCTGCCCACTGAGCAGCAGAAACCCACCTGTCTGCCTGCCCAGCACTGCTGTCTGTGCTACACAAAGGACTAGAGGGATTTTCATTTGTTGTGTTTTGTTTGGGTGGCTTTGACAGACATCCTTATTGTTTTTTGACCCACCTCCCTTCTTCTTCTGTAGGACCTCCCTCCCCTTTCCATGAGCATCCTCCTCTTTTCTCACGTTCCCCGTCATATCACTCGTATCCTGCTATTCCTCGTTACCCTCCCCCGTCTTCTTCTAACATACCGAACTAGACAGAGAAAATCCCATGAGGTCTCAACCCTCCACACAGATCTAGAGGCAACTGAGAAAACTGGGAACAGCGGTGGTGGCCCTCCCCAGGGAAGAGCACACCAATTGGCTGTTCAATGCCAAGCAGTCAGCCCTGAAAACATGCATATAGGTATCATTGTAGACTAAATGGGCTATATTTAGGGATGCATGTGTATATACATATACAAATATGCATGCAATAACAATTAGTAAAAATAGGCTACGAATCTGAAGGAGAACAAGGAGAGTTTGGAGGGAGGAAGGGGAAGGGAGGAAATGTTGTAATTCAATTATAATCTCAAAAATAAAATGAAGAAAAAGAACTATAAATAGCTGTCTATAAGAATTATATCATTTAAAATACAATCCAAAGCAAATAACGTTTAACTTTGACACTGTTTTATAGTTGAAACAAATCATGCACAGTAAGGTAACAAGATTGTTGCACATCAGAGAGGAAAGGAGACAATTCGTATGGGTAGCCTCAATATCAGGATGCTAATTTGGAAGAAAGGAGGAGGAGAAAGAAGCCAAGAACAAAATCTAAATATTTGTTTTGTATAGCAAAGAGCTCTTAATACTCTTATGAGTTATTTTCAACTCAAATACTTGCTAATGATCTTAATTTTCATATTTCTAAATGTAAAGTACTATATTTTAATTTAGAAATTTACTAAGTATAAATTTATGTGGAGAAAGGAGTACAGGTCATCCCCATCCCCTCATTTTGAGTTAGTTGTTCCTATCATGAGAATGGTATGGCTTTTATTTAAATATGCAAATTAGAAACCTATGATAGAATGTGCTTTTATCCTATAGTTTAGTTCTTATAGCAGCAGTCAGCCTTCACTAACATTATGATTTATAATAGCTGCATAGTAATTCAGTATATAGTATTATATTAGTGAAATTAACTATTCTTCAACTTTTTGTTTATTCTTGGACTTCCTTTTTATTTTGTTTTTAGAGATTTTATTATTTTATGTATATGACTGTCTTGCCCACATATATGTATACCACCTGCATGCCTGGTGCCCATGGAGGCCACAAGAGGGCATAAGATCCCCTAGAGTTGAAGTTATAAATGGTTGTGAGCCACTGGGACTAGAACCCAGGTCCTCTGCAAAAGCAAGTGTGGTTGGCTGCTGAGCCATCTCCCCAGCCCTGAGCTTCCCTTAAAAAGAACAACAAAATCACATTCAAGGCTATCTCAAACCTTTCTGCAGCAAAGTTCAACGTTTAAAATAATTTACTATGTTTTAAATTTTCATTTATTTATTCTATGTGTATGGGCGTTTTATCTACATGTATATCTGCACAGCATGTGCTTGCCAAAGCTAGAAGAAGGTAGTGGTTCCCACAACACTGGAGTGACAGGTGACTGAGCTGCCTTGTGGGTACTGGGGACCACACCTGGTCCTCTGGGAGAGCAGCAAGTGCTCTTGAACACTGAGCCATCCATCCAGCCCCTATTTACCATTTTAAAATGAGGTTTTATTTGGGTATGGTAGCTTGTGCCTGTAATCTGAGCATTTGTGAGCCTGAAACAGGAGAATTGTCACAAATTTGAGGCTAGCCTTGGCTACAGACTGATCTCTAGGCCAAGCTGGGTTACTTAGTGACACCTTGAATGAAAAAAAAAAAACACAAAAACTAATAGACATTACTTTAAACATGCATTTAATTAAAAACTATTTAAGAATAAATTTTATTATTTACTCTCATAGCCTAAATTGAGCCACCTATAAGTGAACATGTATGTTCACCCCAAGCTGAACACATTGCCACTCAAAAGGATATACCCACTATGATTCCATTTGCCAGAAGCCCTAGGACAGGTGAGCCCACTACAAAGTGCTGGAAGCCGTGGTTGCTGAAGCCTGAGCCACTGTAGCAGATTTGTGAAGTACAGGTGAGTGAAGAGAGGGAGGAGCTTGTATTGTTTAGAGATGTACATAATCTATAACGCTGCTACAGAGGCACACGAGAAGCAGGCCAGGTGCAGCGAGGTTGATATGCATATTGAATACTGTTTATCAGATAAGAAAATTGCTAAGCATGTATACAGGCAACACTTCTGCTTTTGCTACCCTGGGAATTATATTAAGCTATCATTCTTTTCCGGTATTTTAATGTTTTCCTTAATGTTGTGTGCTGTCCTATCACTTAGAGAAATTGCCCAATGGTGAATTGTATGTTGTCAGTAAATTTTCTATTAAATCTTTCCACAGCTTGGGGTTCCATTTATTAGAGAAAACAGAAGTCTTAAAAATTATCACCGGCGTGCATCATAAAATTACTAATATGCATTTTATTAAACAAGTTTCTTTTCTTCACCAGCCAGGGGATTTTGTCTGCTCCATTAGCTTCCACTGTTTATCTCTGAGAAAGCTTTCTCTGTCCAGCATTACTGGCATTCTGGACTGCCTCATTCTGCTGGAGGTCTGCCTAGTGCACTGAGGATGTTTAGCATATTGGTCTCAACCAAACTGCATGCTGGTAGCATCTTGATCCTATTTATGACAGCTGACAGTGTCTCTGGGAACTTCCAAATGTTCCTTGAGGCATGAAAATCACTTGTGATTGAGAACCCACTGGTTAAAGATAATACAATACTTTATTGCCCTGAAAATATCCCCACAGTTACACTTGCCACTCCCTTAGCCATTGAACTTTCTTTGCATTATCAAGCTCTGCTTCCTAGTGATTTCAGTTTAGTGAAGTAGACTTTGGGAAGCTTTGAAATGAAGTGCAGTAGGTTCTCATCTTAGTGTATGCAAAGGCTAAAGCAAACATAGCCAAAAGAGCAGAGAAATATTTATTACCTGCTGCAGGTGAGGAGAGCCCAAGAGTTATATCCAAAGCAATGCCCTTGGGAAAAGGAAACATACGGGGTTTGTTTGTAGAGCCTGTACGTATTTGTGTGAGAAAATATCTTAGAGTACATTCCTGAGCATGTTCAGTTAAAGATCAAGGTTCTAGACGGAAAACTAGCAGACACACTATTAAGCTTAGCTCAAGGTCATTGGGCGCATTTCCAAGGTTAAGGCAGCAAAAAGGTATACTTTTGAATGTACTCAGCTTGTGTCACAAAGATGCCAGATGGGAACACCTCTGGGCATGGCCATTTTCTCCAAAAGTTTTACCTGAAACAAAACGTTGCTTAGAAGGTGCCATTAATATAAGAGTTCCTCTTAAAGGTACTTCCTTCACTTAGAAGCTAACAAAATAACACTGTTAGCTATCAAAAGTCTATAAACCATTCAATCATTTCTGAACATCAACTATGCAAAGACTGTTTTTGGAATGCCACCATCTTATCACATGAGATAAGGAGAGACACTTTGCAGGTGTGGTCCTCTTTACAATGTTGGGCTAGGTCTTAGTGACACAAGACTCTGCTGGATATCATTCTAAACAAATGAACAGCCTTAATTTACTTCTGTAGCTAACCAGTGCTTAACAAGGTAAGTTCAAGTTAGTATTCAAGTTAGTTCAAAATGGTCGTTAGTGGAAACTGTTGGTGCTTTCCCAGTTAGCTAGAAACAGATGCTTGGATGAGGAAGGAAGCCTCTGAAAGGCAGAGAAGGACTGTTGACAGTGGAAGCAGCTGCCCTCACTGTCATCTGGGCTAAAGGTTAAGTTCCAAGGGACACAGGAGCTTACACCGAAGAAACAATTAACTGGCATTCAGCGTTCACTCTACCGAGGGCACTGTCTTCAGACCGCTTAAAAAGAGCGGAGCTCTGGTCCTCATGGAATTGAAGTCTAGAAGCAATTATGCACTATTTACAGCTGAAAAATATCACTAGATGAGAAATGGTCACTGCAGCCGCAGGCAGTTTTTCGCCAGCTACCTGTTGGGTAGAACAGACAGCAGTAATGGGCATCTGAGAGTGGGAACTTTGTAGACTGGAAGAGAGCAGTAGGCTTTGGAAAGATGAAGTCTGAGTTTGGAGTAGAGATAGACACAGGAGGTGGGGAAATCCATCCTCATTAGGGATAATAAGAATCATTAATGAGGCAATGACTGTAAGTGTATGTGGTACATATTAAGTAGACCCAAGAAGTAAGGCCATAGGAGAGACACCTGGGTCTTTAAGGTCCTGAACATCAGACTAAGGAATTTTGCTGGTGTGATGGAAGCTAATGTTTTCCAAACTGAATTCTATGAAATGGTGATTCCAGAAGATCTTCATTTAAATTGTTCTATGACTAAACAAATGAGGAGTATTACACACTCGGTGCAAACGGAGATGTAAACATATATTGGAACATAAAAGCCATGATTAACCTTGTATAAATAGCATTCCAAATGTATTTGCCCCCAAAGTGGATGCTGGGGAGCATTTTAAGAAAGAAGGACACATAGCTCTCATCAACAGTCAAGGAATAACTCAGAGAAATTTGCCACTGATAATAAGGAATATTAGCCTTGTTTTTTTTTAAATCAGGAAGTGTTATCAAGAGCTAACATGATTCACTATCGGTAAGTAAGCATGCATGCTCACCTGATGTGTCTAAAATATTCAAGAGCGAAGTTCTTTAAGGAGGTCTTCCCAGCTATTCTGCCGTTTCAGTTTTTCATCCATTCATGAAATATCTGTTAAGCAAACAATACATGTGGTGTGCCGCACACAGTAAATACCAAAGCAGAGCACTGAGAAATGACACCTGCTCTTGGGAAGGTCGGAACCAGAACCAGAATCAGAAGGGACGACCTCGGGAAGGTCAGAATCAGAATCAGAATCAGAAGGGGTGACCTCAGGAAGGTCAGAATCAGAATCAGAAGGAGTGACCTCAAGAAGGTCAGAATCAGAATCAGAAGGGGTGACCTCAGGAAGGTCAGAATCAGAATCAGAAGGGATGACCCCAGGAAGGTCAGAACCAGAATCAGAATCAGAAGGGATGACCTTAGGAAGGTCAGAATCAGAATCAGAAGGGATGACCTCAAGAAGGTCAAAATCAGAATCAGAAGGGATGAGAAATATAGAATTACATTCTTAAAAGTACCTGAAAATTTAAGAAAAAAGATACCTTTCTACCTTTAGCTGACCAATTACAGTGAAAGAGACTTTTTCATTTCCTCTTAAATATATCAAGAAAGAATTATTTTAACCTAGATGTGGTTGTATGCTTCATAATTCCAGCACTTGGAAGGCCAAAGCAGGAGGACTGCAATGAGTTTGAGACTGTCTGGAATATATAGTGGATTCCAGGGCAACCTGGAGAGAGAGAGAGAGAGGGAGAGAGATAGAGAAAGGGAGAGGGACAGAGAGAAAGAGAAGAGACAGACAGACAGACAGACAGAGAGAACCATTTTAATTTTAATGGTATCCTTAAACTTCTCACAATAGTTTGACTTTATTACACTTTAATCATGGCTTTATTTGATTCTAGACTGGTGGTTCTCAACCTGTGGGTCAAGACCCCTTTGTGGGGTTGAACAACCCTTTCACAGGGGTTGCATATCAGATATCCTGCATATCAGGTATTTACATTATGATTCATAACAGTAGCAAAATTACAATTATGAAGTAGCAATGAAAATAATTTAATGATTGGAGGAGTCACCACCATGAGGAACTGTATTAAATGGTCTCAGCAGTCAGGCATTGGTGGAGCACACCTTTAATCTCAGCACTCAGGAGGCAGAGGCAGGCAGATCTGTAGCTAGAGTTTTCCTGCCTGGCCCACAGTCAGGACAAATCTCTCTCACCTGCCAGTCCCACAGCCACTCAGACTCAACCAAGTAAACACAGAGACTTACATTGCTTACAAACTGTATGACCGGGGCAGACCTCTTGCTAACTGTCCTTATGTCTTAAATTAATCCATTTCTATAAATCTATACCTTGCCACATGGCTCGTGGCTTACCGGCATCTTTACATGCTGCTTGTCCTGGCGGTGGCTGGCAGTGTCTCCTTCCACCTTCCTGTTCTTTTCCCCTCTCTGTTAGTCCTGCCTATATTTCCTTCCTAGCCACTGGCCAATCAGTGTTTTATTTATTGACCAATCGGAGCAATTTGACAACAGACCATCCCACAGCACAGATCTCTGAGTCTGAGGCCATTCTGGTCTACCAAGTAACTTTCAGGACAGCCAGAGCTACACAGAGAAACCCTGTCTCAAAAAACCAGAAAAAGGGGCAGGGGTCAGGAAGCCCCAGTATTAGGAATGTTGAGAACCACAGTTCTAGAATTTTTTTAAAATTTTAAATTATTTATTTATTTTAATTACACTCATTATATTCATTAATTACCCTCATGATATTAATTACATTTGTGGTATTCATTGACTACATTCACAGTACTCATTCAATAATTATATTTATGATATTCACTAATTGCACTAATTGTATTGATACATTACATTCATGATATTATGTCCTGATACTACTGTCCATTTGTAGGACTTTTCCATCACACAAAACAGAGATTCTGTACTTAGGAAATCATTGCTCTATATTCCTTTCTTCTCCATCTTGAGATAACGTCTAATCTTTCTGTCTCTACAAATTTGTATATTCTATAGTAATACAATTCTATAGTATTTGTTCTTTTTTGAATGTAAAAGCATTTTATGTACAACTTCAGGAGAAATAATACACAGCTTAAGTAAAACATAGCTCTCTGAACAGATGAAGATAGATCTCTTCTGTATCCCAGAATCTAATAAATATTTATATGTATAATTCAGCTATCATTTGGCTTAAAAGGGCTTATTGGGAAATGCTACCATTTTTACTATTTTCTACAGAGAAAATATTTTACTGTTCAAAATAACCCTGGACTTCTGAATTATAACCTGTTTTTATGTTCAAGGTTCTAGAAAACTTTTAACATTTTGGAAATAACATTTGAAAATATTGAGACTCCTGGTTACCCAGCCCCAAGTGGTCATTCCTAAATATAAACATTGTGAGCAACACTGAATGGACTCAGTGGGTTGTATATATTGAGTGATTTGAAAGAAAACGGCCCCCAGAGGGAATGGCACTATCAGGTGTGGCTTTGTTGGAGTAGGTGTGGTCTTGTTGAGGAAGTGTGTCATGTGGAGGTGGATTTTGAGATTTAATATATGCTCAAGCCACACCCAGTGTTGAAGTGTGACACCGATTCAATGGGCCAGGTAAAATATATTAGGGAAATGAAATCAATAAGATACACTCACGACACAGAACAAAGTAGACACTGCTGCTGACCCAGCTGTCTGTGTCCTGCCGTTCAGAGGGCGATGGGAACCAACCACAAGCCACACTTCTCTGCCACTTGCTCCTGCTCCAACCACCCAGTATAGAGCATGGGACCCCACTCCTCCGTTCTTATTCAGTCACATACTCAGAGAAGACCACGCCCCATAGGGCTAGTCATCCCAATACCATTGGCTGGTTGGATCAAATTCCCACAACACAGTGTCTCAGTTCACTTCCTGTTGCCTGCAAGATGTAGAACCCTTAGCTCCTCTAGCACCATGTCTGCCTGCATGCTGCCATGCCCTGCCATGATGACAATGGGCTAAACTTCTGAACTGTAAGCCAGCCCCATTAAATGTTTTCCTTTATAAGAGTTGCTGTGGTCATGGTGTCTCTTCACAGCAATAGAAACCCTAAGACAATATACATAGGTATACATACATATAACTATTATTATCTATATATTAAAGAAGAGGTCATGAATTTGAGATCTGGGCACAGGAAGAGTTGGAGTGGAGAGAAGGCAGAATGGAAATGATGTAAATATAGTATCCTTTCATAAAATCCTAAAGAAAATATGAAAAAATATAATTTGGATAATGAAAAGGAATTAAGGGATAGAGATTGAAAGATTGGGTTAACTTTTATTTGGTTTCCTTTTTATTTTTACTTGATACAAAGAAATGGATATACGTCATAATGTAGAGCTTAAGGTTCACAACCTGAGACACCAGTGTAATAAATTCCCCTTAATTCCCTTGCAATTACACACACAGTTGTAGCCACTGTCTTTCACATAAAATCAATCTACTTCCGTGTGTGTGTGTGTGTGTGTGTGT